>DWGJ01000480.1:0-29985 GCA_018246895.1 Aspitha aspitha aspitha
TTAAAAATATATAGCAATAAATAAAAAATATAAAACGTAAAGTCGTCATTTGACGACCATGGTAGCTAATGGGTTAATTGTAACGATAATAGCAACGATTACCGATATTCGATGTTTTTAAAATGTTTCTGCAATACTGTCTGTAACATACCTAGCAGATGAATCAAAAGTAAGTCCAGGTCGTTTGATCTGAATTATTATGGTTCATCCATGCATGGGTAGACTAAAATATATATATGTCAGGTCAATTAGTGTTGTTTAATTACGCAGATGCCTAAGATTCTAAGATTCCTAAGATAATGAATTCCGAGCTCCAGTAACATAATTCAATTATCTTTAAGAAATTTATTTGTTAATTCATTATGTTATGAAATAAATTAGTAAAAAAAATTGTAGAAATACCCAAATGTTTAAGTAAGTAGGTAAATCAAATATTTAATCCATGCAGGTTAGAAGAGTCTGGTAGTAAATAGCTATAAAAGCCAAGTAGAAAATAAACTCTATTTTCTAATAGAGTCACGTGTTGGAGTAGAGTCGTAAAGGTTTAATGTGTGGGAGAGGCTTGCTGATTAATTAAGTAAGCTTTAGCTTATCGGCCAGCCCACTTTGATAAGCATTCCTTGATAATAGAGGGATCGGCAGACAATAGCTAATGGTCTTTTACAAAGGATTTAATTAAATTATTCATAAAAAGTTATACCATTTTTCAATAGAATGTATTGTTCGTTCTGGTATAAATATTTTGGGACGTAACAAAATAATTTATACGAAACAAGATATTAGCGAAAGAAAAATTCCAGCAATATTTTTTTGTGAAATAGAATATTATCATAATGTATTAACCTTGCTTTACAACATTTCTTAGGACCTTAACTAGCGCTATTCACCGCTAGATGGCGCTAACGGTTTGTGTTGTGACTAAATGTTATTGTTATTGTAAACAAAAGGTTCAAGTAAATCTCATTAAAGTTACCATTTTATTCAATCTGGTAAATTAGAAATGATACAATTTCATTCAATCTGGTAGAGGTAGCAAAATGTGCAAATATTGATAGACTAAGGAAACATTAAAACTTCGTTTTAAAAAATGTAATGTGTTGGTGTGTCAATATAAATATAGTTATACAGTAACAATAACACAATCAATTAGAGTCATAAACACAATATGGTACTTTGCAACAGTTGCTGGCAGTTTAAGCTACGTAGTTAGCATTAGATTGATCATAATTATTCAGAAATACAAGATATTCTAACTCATTAGCGAACTTCAAGTAACTGAAGTAAAAAAAAGTTATTACATTTTAGAATGCGAGGTGATCGCAATTTGAATGTCCATTATGTTTATTTTCTATTTAATAAATTTAGTAACTACACCGAAAAACATATGTCAGCAATTTGTTCATATTAGGTACTATCTTATATTTAAAAATTGTTTATTAAAGAATAGATTTCTACAATAATCGTAAATCATTTAGGTAGGTACTTCAAGTTTCACAATTACAGGATGTCACTTTCTTAGTATCAAAACATGACAATTTGTAGACATCCAAAAATTTCATAACATATTGACTCAATATACCTTTAACTTCCACTCATATTGCAATAAATTTGCCTATTTAAAAATGAAATATCGGTCTATAGGATAATGAACTATTTGATAAATTTTACCAGCATGACCGTTCGACGTAGTAAGTCTTAAGGACCTTAAAAAACGTTTACAGAACAATAATGAAGAACTAAAACAATGCAAACAATGTCTTTAAAAGTGTCAAATAGATAAAATTTATCTAACTATCTAATTTGGATATGATTTCTTATACCATCAAAACAAAAGGAAAGTCCGTTGTATTCGGTTTTCTCGAGCTCTCCTTAACGACCGTAACTAGCCGGCTAGAGGAAGTGGCGAAAGGACATTAATTTAATTTTATGGTTTTTGTGTTTGTCATATCGCGAGTTTGGCTGATTTGTAGCCTCTCTAACGAGGAGGTTAATAAGGACTGAGGATTCGGACCCCATCTATTTGACTCTTTATTTTGAGTCTTCGTGCGATTGTTATCGTATCCGACTATACCTACAATTCGTTCCCCTTTTATACGGCGTTCCTACAAGATATAAAAGGAGTATTTTATTGTTTAAAAAGATATACTAGACCAACTTCAATTGTATATTTCTTAGGGTTTTACTATTATTTGTAACTTATTATTACTTACTGATTTAGTTTAAACTACAATTTTTTTTAATTTACGTATGTCAATATTTAATGAAATTGGGCAGTATGCCATACTATATATAAATAATTAAAGATTATGCTATATCAAAAGACATTAATACATGTTTTTTCATATACCTATTTCAATGATGTTTAGAAGTTTTTTTGGTAACAATTTTATAATCTTACAATAGATGGCGTTAGTTGATCTCAACTGTTGAGTTTAGTACACTAAGCCGCACAAATTAAGGATTATAAATATAAAAATAGTTTAACAGGTAATAAACGTGACTATTTCATAAACGTATTCCCAATTGATTGACTTAACCTAATTTCGATTTACTGGGATAATGTTTTAGTAAAAACAAATCGAAATCGACTTGTTATAACAATCGATTTGATTTGATGTCTATGGAAGTTATTACCACGTTAGTTCAGATTATTCCTTTAATTAATTAAAATAAAATCTTTTCTATGCGAAATTAAATAGAGTTAGAATATTGAAAACTACGTAATAACGGAGACTAGTTTGTTCCATTATTCTTATATTGAATAAGGCTTTGATTTCCTCTGCTCATAATGATTTCTCGTTTCTCAGATAGGTAGATGCTTGACTTTTCATCTTTTCACTGAAGAATATATAGGTACCTAGTTCTTTGTTCGCTTTACTTTAGAACCGATAGAGCTCAAAGACTAATTTGGTTTCTTACAAATTTGTATTTCTTGCAAAGTACAAAAAGGTAAAATTACAAAGTATTTTACTGAATACTGTATACCAATGTATTGTTGGTTTGAATAGTTTAAAAGCTGAGAAAGTTCAAGTATCTCGGTTGTTGAATATTGTCTAATCTCGTTAGTAAATTAATAAACCGTTTAAATAAAATACATTATTTCATTTGGTTCGTGAAACTATAAAAAGAATGGCAGGTATAAATACATGTTTTTTTAAACATTTCAGAATGTGTCTATGATTTTTTAGATAATCCCTTAATCCCGACTCTCACGCGATTTAAACAAATATATTGAGCAAGTTTGGTAACTTCAATAAACATAATTTAAGCTTAGATAGAGTTCAGAACTACCCGCATATCGTGAATATCGGCACTGAATCATCGACTCGTGCATTCCAACAAGACATCAAACAGGTCTCAATAAAAGAGCTAGCAACAACACATCTCCTTCGCACCTCTTGTTTCTTCCTGCGGCCATTTATCACCATTTGAATAAATTCAATATGTACATTGAATTGCGTGTAATTAATGGTTTTATTCGTTTAGCACTTAAAACGTTTTAAGGGCGAGGTGTCCAAACATTTGACGTCCCTCTCTTTTCTCCGGGAACGACAAGGATGGTGCTCCTCGCCAGAACACCCGCTGGCTTAGATCATTAATATTGATTTGTGGTCAATCAAAGCTCTGGAGGATTTCACTTTTAATATTTTTTTTTCGTCACCGCTTCGGGCTTGGAATGGTTTTAAGGAGCCGTCGTCTTTATTAGTCTTCGATGCTTTTTGGTCAAATGACAGCTGTGGTAATAATTTACGGAATGAATTTAAGTAAACTGAGGGAAGCCAAGCTGTTATGACACATTCCGCTGTAATTACAATATACGATTTCTTCGACCCAAGCCCTGAGTGCCGTTATTATATGGAATCGTTTTTTAGGTCACACTCTGTTTCCTCAGTAAGTTTTAAATTAATATTTTTTAACGTACATACTTCTATATCATTAAAATTCCCAATAATATTAGAAAATCATAATCTTGAATACCGACTATTTATTCAAAATATTCTATTAAAAGCGAGTCGTTGGCCATAAGTCTAATATACCCACACAAAAGTATGAGGACAGCTTCATAAAATGATCGACAGCAGGAAAATAATGATCATTAATTCACGGTAGTTATATATTAATTAACTACAAGTAACAAGTACCAAATATTTACTTATAGAGATCTGCGGCAGATTATAATTTAAGATTTCTTTTACAAAATTATTAAATAGTAGGTACCTGAAATAAAACATGGCATTCTGTGCTTAACTTATCTTTCATTTTTACGACTCACATAAAGCTTTACATTCAATATTAATTGATTCCCTTTTAACGCACAATGAATGTGTGAATCACTAGATACAGTGAACTTTACGATGACTGTATAAAGCAGGTATTGCACACTCGATCACACTCAAAGATCCAGCCACATGTCAGTGAACAATAAGACCGATGCTCGGATCATTAACAACGAAGTATGCTTCATTCAAGATGTATTAATTAATAAAAATAAACGTAAAAAGGCTACCGCTACGTCGAAAGCTTTAGTTACAGAAACCAAGTACTTTTTTAAATAAAGTGCTTTTGGAGCTCGGAATCAAATGTTCATGATTCTGAGTTCACCTCATACTTAGGTGCACTCTAAGATGTAGCAGGCTGGCCTGGCTTTGACTATTCATTTAATACAAACCCGTAAAAACGCATTATACGATCAAAAAATTACCTACAGAACAGAGAGCATCTAATAATTGCACTGTCCATACTCATATAATTCACTGTAAAGAGGTGTCAAAACCGACCACATAGGTATCAAAAGGGCAACCTGGAGGTACGAGTAGATACCCCTATTGTAAAGGATCTTTAAGTCCATTGTATAACATTACGATGTGTGTTATTTATGTAAATATTTATGCCTAATTTATTTACTAATGACTGAAGATTCACACGCTTTTTACTCTTTTATCCCCATTTTTATATCATTCCAATTTTAGAAATCGAACTTACATCTTATTTAGCAGCTACTAAGCAACACGGTAAATATCAGCGTAAAGGATTACAATTTTAACATTATAATCGCAATTTTTAATAATCGCTACCCTAAATAAACGATCGCTTTCCTTCAATTGTAATTTATTCCCAACGTTAAGTCTATTATATGTATATGTAGTTCTAATAATCCATAATAGTAAAAGCGAGAAGTCGACCAGTCGCACGTGGATGAGCAATGACTCCGGTGCGCGGGTCATTAAGAATGCAGTGTCTTATCTAACTTGGAATAATTAATGAAAGTGTGGATGGAATTGTGTCTTGCTGTGAAGATATACTCGGCTTGCGGGTTATTGGTATGTGAGGGTTAAGTTACTTTGAGAATTTTCATATATATGTATGTATGTACGTGCTTGTATTTTTGGCACGGGACACTTGCATATAAGAATCAGTTTCTACTATCTGTTTTTTCCTATATAAAAAAAAATATTGTGTACACTGTTCTTTGTAGATGATTGATTAAACCTAAAATGTCCGAATATAGTTTTCCTATGAATTAGTCAAGATTCTAAAAGACCTTACGAGAATAAAATCTCACTACGGTGTAATATTTATAGACATTACAAAATTAAGCATTCGTTAATACGATAAATTCGTTGCATAATCCAAACCAGCTTCACTATATCTCGTCCAATCCAATGATCGCAGGACTTAAAACCACAGTAAGCTATGGGGTGCAAACTATTATTTGAAGATGAATAATGACGAGAAATCAATGGAATTATGAGTGTGCACATTCCTCTGACCTCACATTACCTCGCCGTGGATGCCGATTATATTTACTTTTCATTGCAATTGATGGATTGTTTATTTTGAAGCGAAATTGTACCTTAACCGCGTGTAGGACTGCTCGCGTGCAAATGACAAGGATACTCTATAGTAAGTCCCTATTTTGTTTCAATTTTAAACATTAACTATCCTTTTTATTGTAAGAAACTCTCATAAGAACAACTTTTAATAGTATAGTGTACAACAGTTTATAGGTTAGTATATTTTAAACACCTTCACCGCCTGTCCACGGGACATTTTAGTTAAGGCACCTAGCGACAAAAAATATTTTAGAATTAAAATTAAAAATTATAGAAACGTAGGTAGGTACATACTAATCATGCCACTTGTAGCGACATTCATTTGTTTTAACTGCTAGACGCTTCACCGTTCTCACCTCACGAAAATTCGCCGCAGGGAATGTTTCATCGCCAGATGATGGCGAACATCGCAGGCATCTCTCCAGGGCACAGATGTCATCGCCACGTTTCCTTTGCGTTATAGCGAGTGAAATTAAATCTTATAATAAATAAAATAATCAATTATTTAATTACCGTGTTTGAAAGTAAAAATCCAAACGTGAGCTTTCTAGAATTTATAATATCTACTATTGTTTTTTTTAAGTTAATTAATTTTAGTTTATGCAACATAAACATATATTTTTTTTCAATACAATAAAGGCGTTGTGAAAATTGAAACAAATTTAAATTTTAATCATATATATTATTAAACTAGTAGTTAGACGCTTGTCTTATTACTTGTATGATTATGCGTAACCAGTACGCGGTACCCTTTTCAGCTATACCAATTATTGTTACTCTGATATCGATTGGACTAACGAGAAGAAAATAAACCGCTAAAGTTTTGAATTACAAAAACAACAGTTTACTGTAACATAACCTTAGAACGTTATGTAAGATTTTTTCCTATAGGTATATTTTAAATTGTCCTATCTGAGTGAAAATAACTACAGGTTTTCGAATTCGATTTCGTGTCTTATTTGATGTCGAATATAATAAGATAACTTTAAAATGTAGGAGTCATAAAAAAGTGTTAAGATAGTACCTAGCGATTGGTTTAAAAATCATACTTATAGATAACAAAACCATTCGATAGTACAAAACGGGTGAAAATAGTTTTAGGTACACGTGTTGATGACCGCAGGGTCAGCTGGGCGCACTAACGAAGGCATATTAATGAACCTGTCCATTAGTTCTCTTCGTGCTTCTTCGTGGACATGAAATTCTACGAACTCTGGTCCACTGTGAAAAAGTATATATTTGTAGGTGAAAACAATGTAGTAAATTAGACGGATTATATTTTCGTATTGATCGTAATTTTAATTTTTAATTTAATAACGTAATTTTTTTAATCCTTAGAATAAGAATAAGCACATACGAAATGTAATTTTTAAATAGGTAAAGTGATGGCGATAAATAAATAAAGCTAAAGTTTCATAGCTTAGTCAAAATTCAAACCATTCTTTTATGTATTACTATAGTTTCAAATTGCAACACTATGAAAATCTCTTGCAGTACGGGTACTAAAAACGTAACGAAAATACAACTTATTTAAAATAACTCGCAACTAAATAATAAGTAACAAATGTTAAAGAATCTAATGTAGCATGATTTACGGTTGCATTTCCTCTAACGCATCTGTAGGCTTAGGATCGCATGACAGCCATAGTGACCTTGACACTGCTAATCGAGGTTCCGGCTTCAATTCCCGAGGGTATATCCATATGAGTCATTGTGTTATTTACACGTACATTTTTAAAACTGAGGCAAACCTCACCTGTGATTAAATTAGACTATTAAAAAATCAATATTTATTTTCAATGTAATCATCAACAATAATAATGGACATAATTAATCTTTTATTTTTCGTCTATTGGTTACGGGTAATGTTTTAAAACCATAGTCTGCCATGTTGGCCATGTGTTATTTTCACGCTTTATCAACGTTATGAAGTAACCTCACATGGGCAGATTTCCTCACGATGGTTTCCTTCACTATTAGAACGAAGGATATCCGTTGTTAAAAACGCCTGTAGTACTTTTATAATCTTCGAAATCTATACCAGGGTTCGAAATCTAGACCCTCGAAATGAAAAGAAGAATTCATTATCCCAAACCCTTTATAAGATGAACTACTGTATATATATATATATATATAAATATCGACTCATACAAACAATCCTTGGGTTTTCTCTACATAATATCATTAAAACCTGAGCAACGACCTAAGTTACGACCTTTATAGTATTAATCTGTTTTCAATATACACCTTGTTATAAATTCTGTGTCGTTCAGCGGACATTATTCTTAATGACCTGCAATTCATTTCAATAAACGATCGTGCTAAATGTTTGATTGCCAAGCAAATGTTTGATATTAATCTTTCTTCTACTATATGCATAAATTTGTATAAAATCTATATTACATATCGTACAAATGGAGGTAGGAAACAAATATATAACAAAGTCTATTTTTATCCAATCTCAGAGAAAACTACAGTCTATTTATAGCCCCAGGTTACGTACTCCTGTTTTATAAGTTAGAAGGTTTCATGTCATAGTGCTTATTCATTTGTCAAATAATTTAAAAGTAATACGAATACGAATAGAAAGTGCGGTGGCATCTCTGAACTCTAAAAAATTGGTTTTATCACTTTCACCAAATATATCTGTTGAGGTTTATCCAAAGTTCACCAAAATATAATTCAATCTATAGGGCATTTGACAAATGAATTGATAACAACACGTGAAGCAAGTATCCACGGTCTAAAAACCCCAATTAATCATTACCTACGTTTTGTTTGACTACGGTTGACAGCGAAAATTAATTAAAATTCCATGTAAAAAATAAAACAAGACCAATCAGGTGTCTTGAGTGTACGCCTACATTCATTCATTTTATTTTATGCACGGTCAAAGAATAACACTTAAAGCGAGGAGACAAGTGGTTTGATATAACCCAGCCAAAAATGTGCTGTGAGATTTCGGTAAATTTATTTCCTTCCATTACTTACAAAATCATCTTCATATTATTTACATATGCGGAAATATGAAAAACATTTCATCCGTAAACTTTTACCACTAGTCGTAAATAAGTTCAGAAACAGTGACAATACGTATTAATTATTTTAACTTGAGATATTTAAAATAAAAATATTCCAGCAACATGTCAAAATTGCGTTACAAAATTCAATGTATAATATTTATATTGACGTAATTGTAATTTATTTCCACGAACCTCGTATAAATGAATCACAATGAGGGGACGAGTTGTTCAATACTTCCGTGCGATAAAGCGTCTCGATCTATTAAAGTCGACTATCCGTATTATAATCTGTGTCCGTTGAACGTTATCTACGACACGTTCGGTAGCCGATCGCCCGCTCGCCCGTTAGTAATTTGACAGTTCGGATGACAGATTACAACCGCCACAGACCACCAAGGAAATTGTCGTTGGTTCACTTCGTACCGATACATTTTTGTTTATGAGACAACGTTATCACTTAATTGGAGAGCTTCTGTGTGTTAAGATGATTTCGGCCCCACCTACGCACATTAGCTTTACTCGTTCATCAGACGAATGGCAGTTCGTTATGTGTTTTTATTTTTATGCGTCAATATACTACTAGACTAAATGATTTGAGTAGGTGACCATGTTCTTTTATATTGTCAATTTTATTTTGGATTCATATAGGTCAGTAGGCAGATTTTAAATTGTGTATCATCCATTTTTTAAAAACATGAATGAAGAAGGAATTATTTAGCTTGAGCTAGATTGTGAGCTTTTAATATTTAATAAATAATTATACAATAACAATCACAATGTATTATATTTTCTTCAAATTATAATTAGTGCAATCGTTAATTTCTTTTGATAACCGCAATATTGTGTTCTTAATTCGTGTAACACAAGATTGAATGTGGCATAAGGTTCATTTACAACTGCTAGTGGCGCGTCGTACCGTGCGAAGCGGGCGGTCCATTTCATGAAATACAATAAAATACTTATCTAATTTCACAATACATTTCTAGTAAACGTCTGGTATTTAAATATAAATCGAAAGAGCGGAACACAATGGTGTAATCGATAATTGAATTCAGCATTGATGAACTTTACACCGATCGACCTCCTAGACGTGACAGATTAGAATGGCATCCGAACGCTCAAGTCTATAAAGCTGTTAAAACGAAAACGTCTATATCATTTTAGCTACTTCACAAAAAGAGGGCTTATACTTAAAGCTTATATGCACCCTCAATTGCATCTTACTCATACCATTTAGCAACGGAAATTCTTTAAATCTTTATCTTTTTTTCAATCTTCAATTATGATTTAATACTAATGAGAACGTTGTTGTTATGAAATCGGAAGTCCGAATGTAATAGAAAATAATAAAAATGTAATTAAAAAAGACGTGTGGCACTCGGAGACTGCCGCGGTCAAGCAATTGCATGACATTTTTTATCAACTTATGTAATTATTATTATTTATTTTATTTATGCAGTATTTTTACCACCACCACCATATGCGATAGAAGCTATGCAATAGCTTAAAATTATCACCGCTGTGCCGGTTGGAGTGGGGGATGTTAGGTTTTTTTGTTACGGAATTTCTGGATTCGGTTTCCACGCTCAAGGCCCGCGATAGAAGCTATGTAATAGCTTAAAAATAGAAAAACGTAATAACAGGATATCGGGAAAATTAGTAGATATTAAATAAAAATAATTCAGAATGAAAAATAAGATTAGACGAAAATCAAGTTGTGCTATAAGCAAACAAATCACTTAATATTTTACTCAAAGGCTTTTATTTTATTTTGACTTCCGATTTAATTTTTATTTACAGGCAAGATGTGTTGTAGCAACTCTATTAGTATATCATTATGAGATGGATTAGGCAAGTCACTGTCTGTCGTCATACTTAATGCCAATTAAAAGATTTGGAATTGTGAATCTTTGTTTGCGTCTGACTAATGCGGTCCGCTACGACAAGCCTTAATCGTGTACCTATCTGGGTATGTAATTTTATTAACATATTTCTGTCAATTGTTTTTGTGTTTTTTACGTCACTATTGTTCGGAGATTAAGTGTTTGCTCGTCGGATTTGCTGTGTTATAGGTGAATGAACTTAGTATCCTTATATTCATTCATAAATTGTTCTAGATATTTACAGGAACCTGAAGGTATCTGAACCTGAGGCTATCTGAAAATTTAGGATATTATCATACATTGCAGGTTTTTGATAGAAATTTTTTTTTTTTGCAAAATTCAAAAATATTGTAGCAAAATCGATTTTTTTAAATTTTTGCCTTGTAGGTATATTTTTATACATGAATGATGACGTTATATGAAAGTGAAATCTACCACAAAACATCGTGACTCCAAAGAATGGTAATGTGAGGTGAGCAATGCCTTCAGGGAGTGTAATATCACTGGTGATCTGATCGGGACTTATTAATTGGCGTCACATTCGATACTGCAGACCGTTTCTTAAAGCTGGCATGCTACATCGCTATAGAATTAGGAACGGCGCGATAAGATTTCCCAATTCTATTGAATCGCTTAATGTTTTAAATGAAATGAAAGCTTTTAGTGAAAGTAGTAATTTAGAGCTTTAATACACCAGTAGACTTTATAGATCTCAAGAATTTCAAAATTACAAGGTGAAAGAAAATTGTATAGAATTACAACACTAAGAACATTATCCAAAAGATATATAATATTATTCTTATTATTATTAATATCAGACCAACCAAAGCTGTATTACCTCCGGTAAGAACTGTGAAACATCGTTGCAGACCTATGCAGGAGTTTGCAGCACTGCAAGAAAGACCCGTGTCCAACTTGGGACGTAAAAATGTTAGCGGCCACTTCTATTATACTGAAATCAGATTACATGTCTACTATATGACGGAAATAAAATTAATAAAACTATTGACGCAAAAATAAAATTATTAAGCTACATAAAAATAGTGAAAGTTGTTGCAATTTAATACAAACGTGCAGAAATAATTATGAGACATTTGGATAAAATTTCACTCCTAAAATTCACAGGCATTAAACAGCCACTGCGATTTACGTCAGTAAATTTTTTTACGATAATGGAGAGCTTCGCCAATATCTGAATATTGTTAACTCTTCATGCTCGTTGTAAACGTTCGGTATTTCCCGCTAATTCCCGTAGTGTCGTGTCTGCGATATTGTGTTTCGTTTGCATTGTGTACCTACGTTTATATTAATTAACCCTTCTTAGGTAAACGTTGACGAACATTCCTGCCATACTTGACTAATAACTCTTCGTGACCGTTTAAAGGTTACACCTCTGCGATATTGCTATTTGGTATTGGAACTGTATAATAAATAACATCCGTAATCAGGTAATTACATAATCGGTTATTATGACATAAATATAATTAAATTGCTTTAGTAATTTTATATATAGGTACATTTAAAATTATGACTTACCTACTAAATTAGGTATGTATTCTATGATATCTCATAGATTAACTAGAATATAATACTTATCGGTACAAATTTAATTTTTATTCTTTTAAAAAGAAATTGCCTCTTTGCAAAACTTGGCGTTACAAGATTACCTGACATGTAATTACAGCAATAAAATAGCAGTACCAATTATTCTGACAATTATATTCCAAAAAATATTAGAACCTTAATAAATACTTACGACGAAATATTGAAGACAACTAAGAAAAATATATAGTAGGTAAATACGTAATTTTTTGTTTTCAGTTTCTAGCAAACGGCACAAAAAACTATTGTTTACCTTAAAAATATCTTGGACAGTTAACAACAAACTAAGCAAAGACGTTAGACAAGCTTCCCAGACTAATTGGGCAAACTTCAAATTACCCGATTTGTTAATTTGAAAGCACGAAGCATTTTTTCTCACGGTGTTCACAAAGGTACATTAGCGAAATGTTGAACCTCAGACTACGAATAAGAATAGAGCGTTTTTATAAACATAGATACAAAATGATGGCTTTCTTGTGAAAACTTTGTGATTTTTGAATTTATTCTCATCCATATTGGAGTATGGTGTAGTGATTTCAAAGGTTTTCTCGGTAGTGAGGATACTTTCGATGGGTAGTTACATGATTGATTGCAACCTCTGAAGAGAATACAATGTAATATCTGCAAGCACTTGAAAGAAGACATCAAAGTGATGTGCACTCTAATTATATTCACGCTCTATCGTTAGAAGTTTTGAGCTGTTTGCCGTTTAGGTGTTAAGCTACCGTTCTGCGAGTTAATAAATCACAACGTCAATGGTTGGCGAGTGGCCGGTAATTATAGAAATTAAGGTTAAGTAACGATTAACCGCATCCTTTGTTCTTGGCGGAAGAACGTGGGACTGCGGCGCGTCAACGTTTAGTAACGTAATTATTCATCTCCTAATGAAGTTTACTGTCCTTGTTGTAACCGACCTTGTGGGAAGACGAGGCGCAACAACGGGAATGCTTTTCGGAACTACTTACAATTACAATTACAATCGTATTAAGACACATTGACTTATAGGTAATGATATATTAGCCGTGAATTAGGTACATTTTCCGTACCACAAAAATTGTATTGCGAATTAATGACTAAAAATACATTCATTGCAGGTAGGTATCCATTAATTTCTTATCTTGCCATTTTTGCATTAAACACAGCTTGTTAATTTTATAAAAAAATCCCAATTCCAATTCATTTGATACTCAATAAAAGTGTAATTTATTTCTCTATACATTTTTAAAAATTACCAAGTCATATTTCAAATTGTTAATAATGAGCTCGGTGCCTGACGGTTCGAGATCGCGCTAAGACTTCGATCTAAAGAGGCTGCATTTGCATAAAATCATTAGTAAGCACAATGCTGCGCAGGCAGGGACACGGGGAGAGGGACAACTTACAACGCATCATGTAAATAATTTACCTGTAACGACGGTTACGCATAAATAGTATACATTTCAGTTTTAAACAACATTCTGGAAATCGACTCAAGTGATACGCGTCAATGTACACAGCTTGAAGGAGACGAGGTCGATGCACATCATTTATTCAGAAAAACATAGCTTGGTCCGCGAGCCGCCTCTCGAATATGATTTATCATCGTTCATTAGGCGAGTTTGTCCGCAGCGACAACAGATGGAGCTGATAGCACTTGGCAGGGTGGCCCTCTTGTTATTATTTTTATTACCAGGTTTCAAAGAATAATACTTGAGGAATGCATCCTTTAATGAACTATCCTTTTTCGTTGATATGATGAATAGAATTAATGTCCTTTTCTATTGTCGATTGGTGACATTTTCGTGACCATGTATTTGAGTTGTATTGATGCGAAGTTCGACACTATAGGACCCCACTCCTTCTCAGAAAGATCTCGAGATGAACGAAGCGGTGTCATTATTAATGGTGACATCGCTTGAGCGTCATTTAAGAGGTGATTTTTCATTAATCGTTAACAGCTGGATTTTAAAAGCGACTGAGGGATCTCTGATAATAATTAATCAAGTAAAAGCCCTAATGCATTTTAAAATTATGGTTAAAAACGATTACTTACCTTTTAATCTTATGAATTCAAAAAAGTCTTTTGTCAGTATTGTTTATTATATTATTTTTTGTTATCTCTGAAAAAAGCTACTTAAATATAAATTAATACAATATGTACGGTTCAAAAGAGGCAGCCCTGATTATAAAGCTAGTAATAAACATTTTCATAGTCATTGTGAATGCGGCCGCTAAATCCGCTTACCATTTAAATCTTACTGCTCGTTGGACAAACAGACAATTCTTAAAACTGCATCTTTAACACCGTCGTTCGTCGTGTTTGGAACGTAATTAAAGGCCCGTCGTGAATTTGCATTCGTTTCTGAGAGTTCGTAGCGCAAATCAAAAAAAGAGATTTGTTAATTAGCATATTGTATTTTGAAATGTGACGGTTGGCGTGTGGAGATTCATGCCGCTCAGCGGTAGGCCAATGTCGAGATTTTTATGAGCCCCACCGTATGGATATGTCTGATACGTTTAAATATCTCGTTTATTGTCAACAAGTTATCGATCGTATACTTTCTTGGGGACGTGTTGTTTTATTGTGGTTGAGCTGCTTGAGTATAATTAGCGATGCGTTTTTAAGATGTTCAAATAATTTATCACCTTCATTATCACGGCATAAATTTTAAATATACGTATTAGACTTTGCTTACGACTTTCCTTGATATAATACCATATTATTAGAAGGTAAATCATGATGGAAATAATTAATTCGTAGAAATATTTAAATAACTGAAGATAATTTTAAGCTAGTAAGGCGAGCATTGATCCATTCGTTCAGTCCGCCACATCCACACTATCCTACAGTTTGAAAGTAATCGTGATAGCTTCAGCTTGTGTCTCTGTTTTAATTAATTTGGATCACGAAGTCGCCACTTCGGGCGTCACGACACGATGCTACGCGGCCTGAGTGACACACTTCAAAATGTCACCAAATAGGCTTCGGGGTTATCGGCGATCGCTACTGGTTGCCTTGTCCCTACCCTTCGACTGTCACTGTCTGTATGCTCATTTTACATGCAAGGATTAACAGTCACATTTTTATATACTGTTATGACCGTTTTTAAAATTGCAATATACACGCCTGCTCTAATAGTAACTTTGTGACTTTTCAATGACTTCCATATACAGAGTTCTTAAGGTTTATTGGATTAAAACATGTGTTACTAAATTGTTTGCTTTTCATTTACGACATATAGGTACGACTGTTATTTAGTTTTAATTAAGGTCTCTTTCGAAAGTTTAGAAAGATTTCCATAATTTTTCGTTATGTTTTCACTCAGTTTTACTTTATACGATCTTATCATATAACATTTGTTATTCGAGCGTACATTGCAAACTCTACTAATACATCTTAATACCAAAGGTTATAATGATTTACACGTCTCATTTGACCTTTTAAATTTCCTAATGTAATTCAACGAATATAATAAACAATTGTAAATGGTGTAGCTAAAGGAAGTCACTATCGAACTCAATGCATTATCATGTAGTTGCTTAGTCTTAAGCGGAACATTTTAAGGTTTTCTTAATACTTTTAGTTCACATTACGAATAATAACAACTGTTCCAAATTGGCGAATTTTAAAATAGATTTTTGAAATATCGATTACCTACATTCATGTGAATCGGTATCAAATCCTTCACAATGTGGGAATTTAGGCTATCACACGATCGGTGCACGGCTTTAGTGTGTGATGTCGTAACGTTCCAATTAGGTGCTCATTTGTGTCAGGCGTGCATTGTAAATCTATTCATTGAACGGGAACAATCGACTCATTGTACTTACGCCGCTCATGCTTTAGTTTTGGACATTCACTCGTTCCGTGACACTGTTGTAGATACCTCGTTATTTTATTACATTTTAACTCCCGAGGATCAATAGATTCAATCACACCTCGGTTAGCGTAGTACACACCCATCGAACTAAGCCAGGCGGGGTTGTGGCACACAATGGACCGAATGCCATAACATCATCAAACAATTTCAAAATCTGATCCTATGCATAACGAATGGAGTTGATAAATAGTTTGAATTAACCGATTTAATGCGGGTCACCCACAGCACAGTGACTTGCCTGAATCGTCTCGTAATGATAATTGAACTGGCAAACACCCAGCTAGGACTATCGTCTCGATCTATTGAGAGCCGACGTTGGAAACTCTATGACTTGCGCTATTGTATTTATGATTGTTTCTTTTTTTCTATTTTATTCCTTGTCTTTTGACACAATCTTTAGCGTTCTGATTAGCTTAGAGCTTTACCGCTGTGAATATTGTTTTAATGGAATGCTTGTGAAATTTATTTTTATCATTCGGCATTCAGAGCTCACGGTTCGGTGTATTGCCGTATGTTTTAGGACCTATGTCCTATGACTATGTCGTGACACGCAATTTCAGGAATCCAGGAACGCAACTCAGGTATCTCCAACTATGGCGGAGCAAGAGAATTAAAACAAAAGCGATCGAAATTAAAATATTTTTAATAATTCCGTTCATAAATCAATCTCCGAGTTAAACAAACCCACTGGTCATCCGTAGGCATACGAGTTAGACGAGACAACTTCTTGCCGTTCATTGTTCCAACCTAAGCCTTTGATTAAGTTTTCGTAATAAAATGAAACAATGAGGTATATTTTAATATAGATTAACAAGCGATGACTTGACACCCCCCGCTTATATCTAAAAAAGTATTCGTGTTTTAACTTGTAATCTTTGCATCTCATGATGACTTGTCATTTAAACAATTTTGAATCTTATGTTTTTGTGCGAAAGACAGTGCAACAAGCTATAGTGAAATTAAACAACTATCACCTTCAGATTTTTATCTACTACAGCGAATGATTTTAGGCTTTATTGTTAAGATCATAAAGTCATCGGATAAACTTCATAGATATGCTGCGGTGTATTAGAATTAGTTCGAATTGTATTAATATGTATTAGACTCGTCCTTTACGTTATTGGTTATTGGTGTGCATTGTTAGGATATGTTAATCTCGAGGTACATAATATTTGTATATCCTTGTTAGCATTTGAGTTATAAGTAGCGTCTTTGAGCTTTAGTGTTATGGAAGATTGATTTTATCCTTTATTACTGATTTTATCTTTCTTCTGCATTGTGCTACTACAGTATTCTCAAGTCCAGTCCAGTGTGTTGAATTTTACTACTAAATAATAAAATTATTGTGTACTGCTACTATTTCATCGTCATTATCAAACATATTTATTCTCATAATTAGTAAGTCTTTAAACACAATTCATTTCTTAATTCGTGTTTATTTTGATATATCTTTAAAATAGTACATAATAATTTACAGCAAGTAGGTATATGTCATGTCACTACTTGGCTACATACGCACGTCGGCCATCACTCATTGTGATATATGTGCACGTTTAATTTCTTCAAGCGACCAATAAAATCGTCCAATAAATATCCCTCAGCTTTTCATTGTTGGTGCGTTATGTTTCGGAGCTTTTACGACTGTACGGATTGTTTCGGTTTTCGTATGACGACAGTTAAGTGTGCCAGACCTGTATCTCACTCGCGATATTAAAACCTTGAAGTATTGAAGATCAGTTCGCTGTACATATATGTAACGTATGTACATGTGTTTTGAGCTTTTAGATTGTTTTTGTGTATACAACTTCCATTTTGATAGACAATATAAAGTTGCGAACACGGATCTACTTGTGTGGAAAACTGCTATTTCTGGTTGGGAAATATTACACACGTTATGAATAAAAAGCTTAAGTTACTCCTATAACATATACTCCTTATAACATCTCTATACCAATTTTCAGAGATTAGCCAAACAGACATACAGACAAAAAAAAATTTTTTTGTTGTTATTGCAAGTACCGTATATTTATACTTTCATATGAATTTAGTAAGCAGCTGTTATTTTGATATTACAATCAGACAGCTAAATTTTGTTATTCGAGTAGGTATTAGAACAAATTAGGTATTTAAGGTTTAATTTTGATATGCAACGTTACTTAAACAAAAAAAGAAATCGAGAGAGGTTTTTCATTACCCGACTGTAAGGACAGGTAATGTTCAAATTTTATGTTTGAATTTCGACTGAAACGGTTGTTAACATTAGCTGGGTAATATTTGTACACAGCGTTCGCCGTCTATAACATAAATACAGCTTTAACAGCATGGTACATAGGTATAGTGTAATAAGTACTTTATAAACATTTGTTATGTCTATATATAGTGCCCTCAGCCAACAACTAGGGTCATGGGTTACGTATTAACACGCCACTTTCTCCGCACGACGCCGATGTCAATGTTAACAAACACTACAATTCCGTACATACGCGCAGAGAAGTTTGTAACGGTACTGTTATGTAATTAATTACACGGTACATCGTGTTTTTATTTAAACACATCGAACTTTTAGTATGTAATGATGGTTGTGTAGGGTTTAGCACGCGTGGTGTGTAGAAATAAGTTAATAATACCGTTACGTTTGTATTCTTTTAATGTACTGAGGTTAACGTCTTCGATACAGCCTATACTTTTTTTGTATATTTATCATCTTCCACGGAAAGAATGTACTGAATTACTATTAAAGCTCAATTGGTAGGTCACGATATAGCGAAAATATACGCGTAGGTAGCTCTAGCCAAGACCCCAGGAATCAAACCTTGTACTCCTCTATCAAGTGGTGACTGCGCACTTTAAATATTTTTTTCAAAGTCAGTAGGTACGCTATTTTGTATCAACATATTTAGATATTAATATTTTTGTTTCATCAAGATTTATTACATCACTAATAATATACCTATTGACTTCGAAGTTTGACGAAGCAGTTAGATATTTTATTTAAAAAAGTAAATAATTATAATTCCTATTTAATTTTGAAGATATCGTCTTCGGTGGTCTCTGCATAGAAAACTTAAATAAATATTCATGTATATAGAACCTTAATTGCTACCTATTGCCGTTTTTTTAAATTTAACTTGAACATGTCGGACTAAAAATAAACACTTTTATGTTGGAATTGTCCAGCGACAACTTGTGGTTTTGATTTGACTACAATAAAGGGTTTCGAAATAAAAATAATTCCCACCTACATTTTTAATAAGTAGTGTTTAAGTGTCGTTAATAAAACAAATTGTATATTCGATGCGTTTTACGACGAAGCGAGATCCAAACGATTTTCAATCCTAAAATACTGACTATAAGAACTATGTGATATGCCATTGTGATATGAAAGTTGTGTAGTTGCGGGGACGGTCGATTCGAAATAAAAATAACAATGTCATACGGTGGAGGTGCTATGGCTTGCTTACGTTCGGAAATCGTTAGTGACGCCTACGGGTCCATTTTATTATAATATCAAATCTACTAGAATTGTCAAAATAAAATACTCTTAACAAAAAACTGCTAATCTTCTTGCGTTTTGATGTGATTTGCTAAAAATATATTTTTTTTGTAACTTTAATTTTTCATTTCCTTTCGGCTACCTATATACATAGTTGATATTTTTATTTCATCGGTATAATTATGTTATTTAGAACATCTAGAAAAGCTCATATTTCCCTGCATTTTTATCACTATTTTTCTTCATATCTAACTCTATGTAGCGCTTCATTAGTACCTACATTGAAAAGTCTGGTAATCGTAAGGAATACCTATTTTAAAACAAGTTTCATAGATATCCTTTGGATAGATGTATCTATGTATGTCAACAACCTTTCAAACAGTATATAACGAACTGTATGTTTGTGGTATACATAAATAATTTTAGCTTATTTTAAAATCGTATAATTCACTTCATTCCCTTCTATACAGTTCCAACCCACCAACCCCGTATCTCTAAGGAACGTATAAGGTGCCTGCTCACTTATCCGAGACACCGCACCCCTTATGCACTTAATGTACAAAATATTGTAATGTTATTATTATTTCACATGATAACCCGAGCTGCCTCTTCAATACGTATTATTGTAAATTGTAACAGTAATAACAGGTGTGTTTGTCCGTCAAGAATGTTTCGGAAAAATACAGAACCGAAACAAGTCCGGCGGTTTCTTTAAATATATTCAACACTCCTATATTGTACACTCTCTGAATGTCATTTTTGATTACGAAAAATTTATGTATCGATGATACATTACAGTACATTTTAGTATCTAATAAATAATAAAATTAAGTACTTTAATATATGTCTTTATTGAATATTTTATTTTCGAAAGCTTTTAATAATCAACATGCATTTAATAAATATGTTTTTAATTAACTGTTACTAATAAATGTTGGGCAAAGTCAAGAATGTATACTAGTTCAGGATAAAATCATTTCAATGAATTCAATGCTTCGTGATAATCTCAAAAGATACATCCTCTGATTATTATTATAATTTTACCCTCGATGCTTTATTGGTTAATTTGAGAGGTGTAATACCACATATCTTGATTTGATCCGCGATATGTCTGCATGTTATGAATGGAAAAATTATAATCGAATCGAATCATTTACATAAAGTACCTAATTGTTAAGGAGAGAACTGACTTCTTTCTGATAATGACTCAGCTTTAGAACCGTACCCTAATAATATTGTAATGGTTCTTTTAATAGACAAACTATACTAAACTTAAACACGTTTTCGTTAATTTATGTCCTCGTCAAACAATAACACTGAAGCAGTTTATTGTTCTCCTTAAAAAAAATTCTTCATTCTATATCATCTAGAAATCGCATCATCAATAAACCTTATGAAACTTATCTCTTCTTTGAAAATGCAGAAATAGTATTTTTAGTCTGAAACGTAGACGTTAATCTATAAAAAAAGATTAAAAACTCCTATAAAAGTTATATATTGGTAAACATTCATTGAAGTGTCTCAGGTGGGGACATAAAATTGGACAACATCAGACAAACTACACGTAGGTAGACCCAATAAAAGGTTCTAAGCCATTTAAATCTCTCTAAACGACTGGGTTATCGTTTAATTTTACTGCAGAAAGCATTTCCATCACAATTGGAAGTTGACTCCTTGTCATTTATTTTAAAGTGTTTGTGGGCTTCGACCATCCGTGTGTTATCATAAATCTTTTTTAAGATCAAACCATAAAGAGAGATAAGGTCGCACCCAATCGGCTAAAGATTGCCCTTTACCGAATTCCCGGACGATGCTGACGAATTGTCAGACGAAAATCATGGATTATACATTTTCGCAGTAAGTTTATATCTACCGATTCATTTTGTGCCTATGCTATATATATTAATTATTATTATCATAGCTATAAGAGGTATAAATTGTTGTTACTGTAACAGTATTTAATGATAATATTCTTTAAGACTAAACCTACACACAGTAGAGTTGCCAGCAATGTACTTCGTAGTGAGGAATGTTTACTATTCAGTACTTTAATAGCGTGTTAAGTGAAACCGTTATTCCTGCAACTTTTGTAACAATGTGGATAATACTCATATATTTGTGAGGCATCTTTTTCTGTAATACTGGTAATTCCCACAAATTCTTCTAATGTTAAATTGTTCTAATGTGAAATATATTTTTAAAAATAGCTGCGACACAAAAGTCTGTTAAGAAAGCAACACAGATATATAATTTACAACACTGACAGACGTTTCCATTTCTGTACAATTGACACGATGTCAATAACCACTTTTTGTCCTTACATTACATCTTTGATCTATGACCAAAAGGGAATGATTGAGTGCTCCGCTTGTGATCTTTGTAAATTGATTAAATATCTGCCTTTCAAGTATTTTATTTTTTAATACATATTTATATATTTTCATTATTGTATACATTTTCCGTTTAGCACGATTCACGTTGAATGATCAATTAAGTTGATCGACGTATGACTTAAATTCAATTTCAAGATAAAAAAACAATTAAATCTGGAAGCTCAGTTAACTATATTACGTAATTTAAATTGCTCATATTTTAACTTTCACCCTAGAATGAAAAGAATGCAATGCAATGAACCACGATCTTAAAAGAAATAATTTCATTTGTTAAAACCATGTATATAGGTAATACCTATTTTTAAAGATGTTATTAAATAATATTATTGATATTTCCAAAGTGTTTGACGGAAAAATTTTGTTAATAAGTTATTATTTTCTAAGCATTATTTTAATAAGTATTGTATTAACTTTGAAGTGTCAAAATACGATCTAAATGGCACTGAAATAGTTATCGTAATTGGCTACAACTTGTTAATGAAATACTGTTAAGAGAGGGTGGTTTTCCATACATTTGTAGAAGAGCGCTGTGGTGGGATAGCATAGTATGTTTTTCAAGTGGGACTTTAGTATATTACAGAAAACGTGGAACATTAATAATAAACAAAGAAACCGTTATAGACACGAATCATCTCCATAATATAGGTAAGTATTGAATCACTGATTTCCAGCTATTTGCCATTTGACCTTATCTCATCTCATAATGGACACAGGCTTATCACACGTCTGTCTGTTACATCTTTAATCCGATCGATAATTTCATTATAGCAAATTAAGAAAAAAATAAAATCAAGAGTCGTTTGGTAAGGTTCTGTAGACTATTACCTACGAAAAATTAAAATAATTAGAAATCAAATTAATAATTAATGTTACAAATTTATTTATAATCGTAATTATCAGAAATAGGCTTATTATAATGAATGCAAAAAAAAATCATAATTATATTACAATTCATAGTAATAATTATTAGAGATTTGTAAATAAATTGAAACGCATAATAATTTGTGTGTTTTTAAATATATTAAAAATGCAATATTCGATATATAAGTTACAGATAAGGTTATATGTAGAGTATTCACTTCAACTGCTACATACCAATCAATATCATTGACTTATCAAATTGCAAAACAAGGAGAGAATATTTTACTACGGAACCCAAAAAAGAAAACAAAGATTCGCTTCACAATGCATCAACAATCGCTCCAGCAACAATGCTCTCCACTCTCCGAAAACGTTAAACGACGCGTTTAATTTTATATCGGCCTGTGTCCGTTTTACAGAGGAACCACAAAAGATCTAATTGAAGCGAAAAAAAGGAGAGGCTCCAATGATATGTGTTTGTTTGCTTGATTGATGTATCGACGGCTCGAGGCGGCTATTTAACAGGCGTTAGACAAAATGGCCGCTGGAGAGACGCCGGGGTGCTTTACTAGTGCTCGGACATTGGCACACATTGGAAGGATCTCAAAGTTTAAGCAGCTGCTGACGTCGTAACATGTTATAAGATATATTCTTTGGTCTACATATTTTATGATATTTGTTTGATTGTTACTGAGTTGTTGTCATGCTTTAAATAAAATATGCTCGATATTTTTCATATTTTAACTTCATCAAAATTGTAGATTATTAGGTCGTAATAACAAATTGAACTATAAAAGCACTGGGCTTTTATAGCTCAAATTTGAATACATGAACTTTAAATATTTATTATACAACTTTGTATACGAACGGATTAGAAAAAAAAATCGACTTATTTATTGTGTTATTGGTGATTTACTGCGCAGAGGTTGTGTTAGCGTGTGCGCTTGCCAGCCGGGTAAAACATCATTACAATAATTAATTTGGTTTTCTGTAAATACATATCTGTTAAATATAGGTAACTACTTGCCTTTTTTATGTTATGTTAATGACACTTACCACCCAAAACATACAATGGGTTTATGGAGCTTAAATTGTATTTTGTGTATTTACAAAAGGTATAAACAATGTCTTGATTAATAGTCTTACTTTTAGTTACACCTTTAAAGTAGTAATACGTATATTAAAACCACTGATACTATAAAATACTACTTGTTTCACATTTATTGTGGAACCAGATAACTCAAACCGGTTCACGCCTGTATAACAAGAATCAGTATTACACTGAATGTATTTTAATAAAAGTTGAGCACCGCTCGCTCAGCAAACAACAAGGCACGCGTGTGTGCGTACAGTGATCACAATCGGGTTATTTCACTGGTAATTATGATACGGCGAGAGCGACCCGGGGTCAACTCGGTTCGTCCGAATGTGGCGCACATCACTAAATATACACGGATTATACACAGATTCCCAACTTGTTTATATCTTATTATACGTGTATCTGGGTTTCAAATGTTTGTTTAGGTTTTCGAACGAGCGATTTGCGAGCACCTAGATGTATCGATATCGGGCCACGACCGTATAATTCGGTCGGTAAGCCTATTGCGATCTGTTCGTTAATCACTAGATCTGTTTGCTTTCAATTTCCTTGACGAATAGTGATACGGCTATTATGATTTTTCATTTCCTAAAACCTAACAGTTTCTATCAGCAGGTATTAGGAGTGCCATCTAGAGTTATTTAAAGCGTTTAAAAACATTTCACAAGCGAACCATTAATGTTGTAGTAATTATTTTAAACTGCATTCCACTTAAGTAATAAACACTTAATCTGAACTTTAACGGTATACAACCTAACCTCGTCATTGATTAAAAACCTCATTGGGATCTCACGGCTCGCATTTAGATAATTTTCACTCACAATCGTATCAAGTGATTACGTATAATCACTACGTGGGTGGGAGTCCTCGGGTCAAACGAATACATAGATAAAAACCTGATTGAGTGACGTCACGAGTGAATGACACACCTGTAGGGCTCTTACACACTGAGCGATGCCAAGTGTATCAATAATATTATTATGTTTACTTTTCATTACTAATACTGAATAAACATTACACAATATTGTCGGTACACGAATAACAGTAAATGTAATTTATTATATAAGCGAATATTTGTAATAAAATGATAAAATATTTTGTCAGTCTGTGATGTTCTTACGCCAAAAGCGCGGAACAGCTTTTATTAAAATTTGATATGTACCTATAGCTTGCACCCTGTGAAACTACGTTCTCCTCAGAATACATTTTTAATCAACTAATAAAAAGTAAAACAAAAATACATGCTTTGTACGGAATTGAAAATAGTTTCAGCGATAACTATTTCATATGTAGTAATTGATATTATCGCAGCTCACATGAATGCCGCTTAGTTTGTAGATACCCTTATTTACAGATTTGACATGCCTTAATTTATAAAACACCTATGGCTGTTAATATGATTTATTAATAATTGCTGTAACACACCTGAATGTAATACCGGTTATCGTTTCTTACTTTTAATTGTACGATAAATAACTAACTGATAATATAGAGTTGTTAATTTGATTTGTTGCGATGCTGTGTTTGCACTGTTAAGTTACTGCGATTGCACCGTTGTTACTATGTTTACACTGTTGTTACTGTGTTTGCACTGTTGTGTTATTGTGTTGGCATTATTGTGTTTCGGACAGAGCGTATGCGACATAGGACATGCAAATGTAGCCCGGAACGTTACTGCCGGATCTTTGCCTGATAGTAGTTAATACTGCTTTAGTGCTATGTAAGATTAGATGCAGATTGCATGCAGGTTTTCGGCATGCTGGGTGTCACTAATATAAATACATAGTTACTACCCATTTATTTAGAGCTTTTCTTTTATGTTCTGTTGTTGGGTATAGTTTCCCTAGTAACTGCTCAAGGTTTATAGTACCTATACAGATTCGTTGTCAACCTTTTCTTTAACTCTTAAAAAAGACTATGGTACCTACTTAGACAAACTTTATAGCTCCTATGTAGCTCAACCAATGTTATTTCAACGTCACATCAAGACAAACAGCTTAACGTACTTCTGAATCACAGAAGCCCTTCTGATAATTTGATGCTAGCGACCACCCATGCGTATTAATTTACCAGTTTATATATAAATATACAATACATAAACATATCTATAACATTGAATATATACCTATAATACTTTTTGAGATTGTGTAGGTACATATTTTTATTGTTATGTGCGCACTCGTTTTATTATGTATAAAGGCGGAATATGAGGACCCTGACATAGTTATTAAGGTAACAATAAACAATCGGCTATCGGTGTCTCCGGTTGTCTTTTAAAAACGTAAACGCGATCCGAACATTCACATAACAATAAAAATTTTATCCTTCGGCACACACGTTCCAAATCCCGCGCGTTAAGACACAAAAAAAAAGATTATAATTTAATCCTAAGTGAACTCTCGTCTTCATTTTATCAAGTTTCAAGAGTCGATATATTTTTATAACGGCTGTGTCTGGTACTAAAGAGTGCAGTCTCGATACCCATGAGGTTGTACTTGCTTGTTAACGATCCCACAACCAAATAAATTTGTAACCAAATTAGTCCCGAACGATAAAATTTATTCGAAATCCACTGAGAAAAGTAAAAATAACACATTCTCTGTCGGATTAAAGAAGAGATACGAGCGAGATACGAGTGCCCAACGCCTCTTCCGCCCGTTTTTAACACTTCCAATTAATAAAATTGATTTTGTTTTTTAATTAAGCCCGTAACGAAGGGCCCGGGCTTGTTTAGGACCGAGATCAGGTATACATCTTGAGAGAAGATTTATTTTATTACTCGAAGCACCGCGTGTGGACCTCGGGGTCGCGTGCATCTTGACAAAAACATCGATCTACTTTTTATAATATCATTGATGAATACCATTTTATTCCAAACTAAAACAGTACATGTAGGTACCAACATTTAAACAGATTTAAGTAATAATCGTACCTACTTTAAATTTTTATTGCTGAATTTTTTAAAGTTACGAGTAGATTCGTTACAAACTAACGTAAATTTTTAAGTTTGCTAAATGCGAAATGACGCTTTTTTATTTCGTTGGTAGGATTGAGTCTGCGAATCGTTGCCATTGACTTAGCAGGGTGTTTGTGTCCAAAAATTGGCTGATAAATAACCTACTTGCCATCAACATCAATACGAATGTTGTAGGTAACTTAGGCTCGTTTGTAAACAAATGGAGTCAATAGCTTTTTAAAATAAACCAATTATTTTAAAAACGCTATCAGCTAAGTCCAATAGACTTCCTCGTTCCCAATTTACATATTATACAAAAAAACACAAAAATACCAAACGGAACATCCTTTTCAATTTCAATAAAACCGTTCCGTTTTGGTATTTCTCTCGCATACGCGCACAAAAAAGACTACCAAAAAGCCCACTTTGCATTAAACTCTGCCAATTCCTGACAAAAACCATCCATTCATATCAGTGCTAATTATTGTGCCGACATGTACCGAAGCACGCATGAATGCATGCATACTTACTGGTGAAATGTACGAACGAATCTTTGCGGCATTCACCTACACATTTGCATATGAATGTGTAATTAAACTACGTTGTAAATGCAAGAACAGGCCAACCCCAATTTTGAACCTTATACTCAATAGCCTATGAACCAGCATTTTTTCATATTCACTTTATGCGTTCGTTTACTGGTAGCTGAATATTTTTAATAAACACGCCCGTGTAGTTAAATATTAATATTCTATGGTTATTATTACATTTTATTTATCACCGATTTGCCTGCAAATTAGCACAAAGATTTATTTTGATTGGTATTATGACACAGTCTAGAGAATTTATATACAGGTTTTACTATTAAAATTAATGTTTTATTTTGATTTACAATGCATTATTTCATGTGGCTTTTCTTAAGTATCGTGTTGTGTGATATTGAGTTTGGTTCAAATTAAACCAAAAAATCTTAAGATTTCATAAACACATTAGGACCCATTTGTTATGATGTATCAATCACACATTCCATTCGATTTCAGGAACATTTAATCTATGTGACAATTGTAAATATGAACGTGATTTAGTTTAATTTAATATCAAAATGCTTTCAGTATTACGTGAAGATGGTCCTACATTTACCGTATTTGTGTGATGACTCAATAAATTGTCATAAAGCAATTAAAACCAATGTCATAACACTAGGAAGTTACCACTAATTTTACCTGTCATATTAATTCTTAGTTTATCATTGAAGCTTATTAATACAAGAAAATGAGTGTAATAAATTAGAATTATTGTTTTATTAAAGTTGTGAATATTTTATGGAATGAATATCAAAATGTTATCGTGTAAAAATATGACAAGCGCGCACAAAGGTGAGGCTACGGTGAATTCAACCAAAGCGCTCGCAACTACAGTGATGTAACGAAGTGCTCTCCAATTTCAATATGGCATGCGAAAACACGGTCAAAGCGAGATTGCACTTAAAAAACAAAGCTGGAGACCCTCAATGGAACAATTAGCCGAATCGGAGTAATTACAGTGTACATTGAAAACGATACCATCATTGAGTTTGTTTTTTTTTAACTCTTTTCATCAAAGCAGAGAAACAAAAGCACCCTTTTGGCACGTGGCCCGCCATATGCTACGGACAGTGTTGTTTGGTTACGTCAACAATATTTACGTTAACTATTTCTATAGGGTTTTTATGGAATTGCAATGCCACTTACTGTCTTATCTAGGAGCCGAAGCTTTTCAATTGCATTTCGTATTTATTTCATTATTTTGTATACGTCTGGTTGCCTGCAATATTATGTGAGGTTGTAAGTAAAGGGTAAAGTAATTGTAATGTAAGAAAAGGTCACTTAAGGAACCTAAACCTTGCGATAGTAGGGTGAACCCAGGAATTCAAAGCAGTAAAAACGTTTTACGTGAATTTAAAGGCGTTCGAGATTGGAGCTGTAATCGTTCTGTTATTTCTTTATTTGAATGTAACACTATATCCATTATACTTCCTATATACTCGTATATGTTTTGTGTTCATAGGAGTAAAAATTATTTCATTTTAAAATTATTTACCTCGTGAATATAAATATGTAATAAAATAAAATAATAAGTACTGACTGTATCTGAATAAGTTCGGTGATTGTTTTTATGAAAATTTTAAAAAGATTCATTATTAATAATATTTTAGCTACCTACCTACAATGTCATCCTTATTGGACTACATCTGATAATGTGATCGCTTATCACATTCTTCTAATTATATTAAATAGTTTTTACTATTACCACTTCTATAAGAATAAAACTTTACCTACCTATTATTATTACTTATACATTTTAGTTATTTTCGAATGTAAATAATAATACGGTAAGTTATTATGTAAATAATAACTTACCGTATACTTTTGTTTTTATATATATGTATTAACCCATTTAATTACATACTACACATATACATAGATCAGAATTCGACACCAAACGCGATCGCGCACGCCACGAACACAATGGGGATAATATTTTCGACAAAATCAACATGTGACAAACGACAATGGGCTTTATGAGTTTAAATCCAGTAATTATCACTGGAGAATAATTACATCGCGTAATCTGCAAGGGTCGCGAACAGATGTGACAGCGGCGCGCACCGGGCCACTCGCGCGGCCACTGTAACGTTATTAATTGTGCGCGTTAGGGTTCCGTAGTTGACATAACACTTTTATTTCTAGAATCTTGTCGCCTACCTTCAATCTGTTACCATCGCCATGGGTTGACTGGTAGAGAATGCCACTAAACATTAAGTCCGCCCTTTGTATAACCTTTCGGTGTTACAAATAAAGCGTAAATAAATAAATAAAATAACGATTACGCTATACTGGCCTCGTGGTCGAGTGGTTAGAGACCCTGACTACAAAACCGGAGGTCGTGGGTTCGATTCCCACCCG
The DNA here is from genome assembly GCA_018246895.1 of Aspitha aspitha aspitha. Lineage (NCBI taxonomy): Eukaryota > Metazoa > Arthropoda > Insecta > Lepidoptera > Hesperiidae > Aspitha > Aspitha aspitha. The sequence continues at coordinate 29,950 of DWGJ01000480.1, forward strand.
GGCCAAACATTTGTGTGTTGAGCACATTTGTTTGTT
>DWGJ01000481.1:0-29979 GCA_018246895.1 Aspitha aspitha aspitha
ATCGTATAAAGATATTATACTAGGGTAGGAGCCAGCCACAAAAGTGTCCATCGAAAGAAAGAGAAAGCAAATGAGGTCTTGTCTGTATCTCTTTTTTATGTGTGATTAGAAACAGATAAGCATAGGTTTCTCATCTTCCCTCTCTTATTATTTGTTGGAAACTAGCACTCGCAGGCCTACCAATGGCTCGCTGCTCTAGTATAATATTTCTATATATAATCGGCACAAAATTAGAGGCCCATTTTGACATGTGTCATTACAGTATGACTAGAGATGCCGTAATGAACTTGGTAGTAAAAGAATCCGATTTTCCCGACAATTGATTAAAAACTATGAAAATTTTAAATCGGATAGAATAGGTTTTAATGTTTACAATATAATTAATGTAACTAAAATTAAATGTAAATAAAATGTTTATAAATAAACATAAATAAACATTTTATTAAAACTAGATCCTATAAAAATTTTAGCAACGTGTTTTTATTTCAGTTTACAAACTTTCAAATAACCTATTAATGTGTATCGAAAGATATTTTTATTTCTCATTTATTTTTATATTACACATAAAATTCTTCGTAATTTGGAAAATTGTACGTTGTTTGTTTATGCAATTTTCTTATGAACTAGCTGTGCCCGCAGCTTCGCCCGCGTGGAAATCAATGTTTTCCCGTTTTTGCAACATTTGTCATTAATGCTTCACTCCCATTAGTTACAGCGTGATGTTATATATCCTGTAGCCTTCCTCAATAAATGAACTATTCAACACAAAAATAATTTCTCAATTCGAACCAGTAGTTTCTGAGATTAGCGCGTTCAACCAAACAAACTCTTCAGCTTTATAGTATTAGTATAGAAGAATAAAAGTATAGATATAGATGTATAAATGATAATAGACTTAATAAACCATTATAAAAATATTTATTACTGTTATATATCGTAATTCTGTGAACCCATTCGATTTCCTGAAAATCGATTGTAAGATAAATCGAATACGACTGTAATAACAAGGAGCTATTTTGGGCTTAGTGCACGAAGAAACAAAGTTTGATAGACAAAGACGAGACAAATTGAAAAGTTATTTTTATAGTATTCCTATTTTTACTTTACCTCTGCAGTTTTGTCGCTAGCATTCTGTATATAGTTAGATACATGTGGTGCTATCTCGTAATTTGAAATGGAAGATCTAGTGTTCGTCGGCGATTGGATTAAAGATAGAGTGTTAGGTTCAGGAAGCTTTGGTATAGTGGTGCTGTGGCGACATAAAGATAATGATGAAAAGTTGGCTATTAAGACATGCAAGTGGGGCGACGAGCTCACTGCAAAACATAAAGAGCGATGGACGAAGGAGGTGGAAATGTTGCAGAGCTGCAACAATCCTAATATAGTGGGCACGAGAGAGTTGCCGCCAGAATTTGTCTCCGGTTTAGCGCGTGTCAACCCTTCGAAACTACCTATCCTCTGTATGGAGTACTGCTGCGGTGGCGATTTGCGACAGGTTTTGAACAAACCGGACTCGTGCTGCGGTTTAGCGGAGACGCAAGTGCGCAAAATACTTAGTGACGTAGGCAACGCGATGCAGTTTCTGCACAACAACAAAATCACTCACCGCGATCTCAAACCCGAGAATATTGTTCTGCACATCCCGAACGATGACCCACAGAATCAAGCGAAGGTGACTTACAAGCTGATCGACTTGGGTTACGCTAAGGAAATAGATTCTAATTCGGTGTGCGCGAGCTTTGTTGGTACATTGCAGTATCTCGCACCCGAACTGCTTTACAGTAAAACGTACAGCAACTCAGTAGATTTCTGGTCATTAGGATTGTTGGCGTTCGAAATTATATGCGGCACGAGACCGTTTCTACCGTTTATGGCGCCCGTCCAGTGGATGCCGCATGTGAAGAAGAAGGCGCACGAAAACATTTGCGTGTATGAAACATTTCACGGAGATATAGAATATTCAAACGAGATTTTCTCTGAGAACCGAATATCGAGACCGTTCAAGAAATTGATGGAGGAATGGTTGCGTGTGGCACTGGAGTGGGATCCAAAATTGAGAGGTAGGGATGCTCCGTCCAAGGTAACATTTAACATACCGACCGAAGAAAAAGGCATGGCTAGTAAAATTGTTATCTTCAATATGCTTCAAGATATACTCTCTAGAAAGATAATCAAAATATTCTCAATAACCACACTGTCTCACTTGGCTTACGAAGTTGACGAATCCACAACGATTTTCACTTTGAAGTCTTGGATGTACAACGATACTAATATTCTTCCGGATGATCAAATTGTCTTGTCTCAGCAAAGCTATGCAGACATCGATGATAAAGAGCTTGTTACCAAGTATTGGAACGAAAATAACAGTAACATGTTGTATTTGTATAGCAAGAAATATATATTAGAAGATAATGTTGCACCTATAGTCCCCAAGGCTATACAAAGATGCTTAGAACACCACAAGGCATTGTACAACTATAAGAATGCTCTCAATTTATATAGAAATGGTTTATACTTTGTTATAACTCAGATGGACATCTATGATGCCCTGGTCAACGGGCTTTTTGTCATAGCTGAATCACTGAAGCAGAAAAGTACTCAATTACTCCTAAAACACAACAATGTGGACAAAGCTACAGGAAAACTTCTAGCTAAGGAGGAAATAGTTTTGTCAATGGTAGAAACGGGAAGCAAACATATTGCAAACTTAAGGCAAAATAACATTGGGACTAACTTGTTGGGGGGTTTCGATAAATTATTCAGTGATTCTGCTAATATTACGGAGCATATTAATAAATTACAGACCGCATGGTCGCAGTTGTCTGTGAGGCTGCAATCGTCTGCCAGACGGTGTAATGAAGGCATATCGAATGATCTCAACAACTTTATCGCTAGGAATAATTACCAAAGTGTATCGCTCAGTGCATTAAGAGCTTACAAAAAAAATTATAGTGGAAACAGAGACAGAGAGAAGCAGTGTCCGGAAATCGTGAAGTTCTGCTATGATTGCCTTAAACTGAGAAACAAAATCCTGCATGAATTGCAACATCAGCCATTTCTATACAAAATCAAAGATTTAAATATTGAAATGCCAAAAATAGCCGATACCGTAGATAAAGCTGAGGACAATGTTGAAAAGTTAACCAATAGATTGGCAGCCCTATCGGCAGAATTTTCGAAATGTGTTTGGTCAACAATTACCTTAGTCGTGGCAGACGCCCCTCATGTAGCCGATCTACCTTATTGTGTGTTTTCCTTCGAGAAGAAAGACTTCAAAATCGGTGAACCTGTTTCTAATCATCGCATTCAGTCGGTCACACAGTCTGTCCATAAGATGGAGGAAGATAATTCACTGAAGTCAATTATAGCCGAAAGTTTAAAATTGAGACACAGTCATATGAGTCTACGAGAAAACCTTACCTCTCAGCAGAAAGCCCTCCAGAATGATATGTATGACTTTAACTTCTTGAATGAAAAATTGTAAATTGGCATAACTTTTACTTTTCCATTTTATTTCATCAGCATTCAAGTTTCTTATAATTTTAGTCACTGTTGTGGTCAACTAACGATAGTAATGTTAGGAATAAATTTGAAATGTATAAAGTCATCGCGAGTAGAGTTTTTTGCAAAATAATTTTGTGGATAAATATCTTTAGTATTATAATTGTATAGTTTGTTAAGCATGGCTGCTATTTAAAGTAGTCGTTATTACAATATTAAGCTTAACTGATTTGTACAAATACTTTAATGAATCTAATTAACGAACAACATGCTCTTTATTCCTTGCTTACTAGCTTTTTAAAGATTTTTATATAATTTTATAATCTATGTACTTACATAATGTTGTCTGTGATAAAATACATAGACCATTCAAATTGCAATTATATCAATTTTTTTATTGATTCCAAAGAAAAAATCGTGCCTTATGTAACTCTTAGAAAAATGTGTGCTTAAATTTAGATGTTTTTTAAAGACAATAAAAGTAGGGTTAGGTATTAGAATGTTTATTTGACATAAAATAAACATTGTTTTAGTGGTGTCATTTTAGTTGGAAATTAATTGAAAGTAACATATTGATATTATCTAGTCAAATAATATCACGTATTTTTCTACACTATAAGTAATTTGTTGCATTTTTAAATTTTTCCGAAGTTACAAATATACTTTGTTATAAATATACTATATTCATTATACAGATTTTGTTTTACTTCCCAGTTTCCTTTTGTCTATGACAGTAATTTAAATTACCAACTGAGTAAATTTGCAAACACTAAATTGCTTCTACGCATAGTTTGTGCCGTTAAACAAATCTAGGGGCAAGTTATGATGTTATAAACTGTCCAGTAAATTGTTCCAACCAATCTTGAAAATCACTCATCACAACTTGCAACTTGCTAATATCGTTAGGAGTTTGCAGGTACTGTTCGGGCGCGAATCTGGGTTCTGGGATACCGCTGACGTGCAGCCATATAGCGAACACTGCGTCTTGTATATTAGTGAGCGGTCGACGGCATAATCTAGCCGACATCATGCAAATAGACATTAAAGCATTTATACTCCCAATAGTCACAGCTTTAGGGCGCTCCTTGCGAGCGGCTAAGAAATAACTCCTCAACAAATCCTCTGAAGCTTTATCCAAAGATACATCCAAACCAGCCACTACATCAATGTAAAGACCGACATCCTTCAATGCCTGTATTTCTTCACTACTCATTTTGGCTGGCTCGACAGCCTGTTCTAATATAAAGTCTCCTAATTCATCTGAATTATCACCATAATCGCCTCTTGTAATGTTGCCAAAAACACTGGATACGTTGTAGAGGGCGAATTTTTTAAAATCCATACCTTGGGCCCACACTGCGCATTGTATGTTCGATTTGCTTGAACATAATTCTCTCGATTCCATCGCCGACAAGATGTCATATGTTTGTTTTTGATTGTAAATGTGAAGTGGGAAAGGAAGCAGACATACCCCTCCTGAACTTGCGACTAAAGATGTGGATACGGAACTATTACATCCACCAAGCACGACGTGCCTAGCAGCGAGCTTCGCTGCATGATTCATTAGTTTGCTGACAAATCCTGTGTCATAGCCAGCCGCCAAGAAATGTATTATTGGTGAACCAGTTAAAATGTTGGCTTTTACGCTTGTCAAACTAAGTAAAAGATTAATTTTTACATGCATAAAGCTGTTCAAAGGACTGACTGACACTCCAATGCTCGAAGCCAGACAGTATATAAATTTCCAAGGTATGCCAGCACATGCTGTAAAGAGTTCTTTTATATCTGATGGTACAGGGGTTGTGATAGGTGCCAGTAAAATATTACTTTCTTCCAAGGACCAAACTAAAGTACTATTTCTAAAGATAACTGCTATAAGGTTGTATGTAGCACCAAGTTTTAATAATGGTATTAAATCATCAACAATTATAAAATTTTTGCTTAACAGTTCAGCTTTTATTTTAAGCGTGGCAGTAACTTGTTCACCACAGCGCCTAAATCCGCCATTTTCGTAAAGAACACTTTTACAGACATAACATTTAGGCGGAACCTTTGGGATATAGGGAAGTATGGCTTCGTTTCCTTCACATTCTTCTGGACAAGACCAAACAGTATGGTAAACATAACTGGTTGGCTTTGAAACAGCTATCAGCAATCCAGAAATGGATCTCAAAGTGCTATAATTTTGTGATTTCGAAGACAAAAAACGCGGCAAGCTTTTCAATCGCAATGTTACTGCTAGCTGTGCTGGGTCGACATTTTGTATGTCTTCACTAATCGTGGACTTATAACAAGCATAGAAAATATCATTACAAATTGACAACCATTGTAGTGGTTCTTTTAATAAAAAATCCCCCAAGCAAGGAAATAAGTCAAACACGTCCATAATGTCAATTTCTAGTAAGAATCTTAGAGGTGGGAATTTACGTATGGTTTTCTCATCGAGTTGTTCTAGGAAGTTTTCACAAACCTTTCTCATGCTCGACAAATAACGCCTTTTATCCAAATATAGCAAAAGTTTGCACGGCATATCCATATTGCTTTTGTTTTATTTACACAATAATAATATTGACTTAAGTTCAGATATTTAAAATATGCGAAACTATAGAACAGCAGGGAGGAATTGAATCATCAACAATATTTCCCGCCATTTTATTTTGTTCAGCCCAATTAAACAATAAATTACTTATACAAAATATTATACATAGTTTGAACTTCGAGATTTAATTTAATAAAATAAACACTGCTACTCGTAACTTCAGTAAAGTACACTTTTAACAAGACGAATATAATTTAAAACTTTATTAATTTTGTTATTTAGTCTGTGTACCTTTAACCGAAAATTACCTAATTAAACTTCATGTATTATTATCAATAGCTTAATAAAACCGTATTTGAATTTAGAACTAGGTCACATTCTGGAGACAGATGTATTCATATGCTACTGGAAGCTGTAACATCCGATATTTTAAATTTATTAATTCTTTTATTCCGTATAAGTACAGTATAAATCATTTATGTAAGTACATACATACTAGAAATAACGAAAGAAAAAACTATTGATTCTTAACGAATACCATAACGCTCGTGTATTTCAGAGTTTTTGTTTATATAGCGTTTGTGTCATGTTTTAAAGTTTCCAGACTTTTCTGGTGTTCATAAAATTTCCTTTTTGATTTCAATCTAAACTTATGAATGTTTTGCGGGTTCATTGTCGACAAATGATACTTGCGGTACCCAAGGCAATAAAATAACATCTACGTTGGAGTTTAATTGTACTTACTGAGCAAATAAAACCGAAGCGTTCTGTACTGTGCAACGGAGTCAGACAGTGCTAAAGTTTCGAATTTATTACCTAATCGTAATTTAGCGCTATAAATGCAAGTAATGCGCCCACGCAGCGCTTAATACCTTCACATTGCCCACACTTTATGAGGAAACCGTGCTCCCTTTCAAGGTCATCAAAATAATTAGGCACAAACGTCTTTGCGTTCAGAACGGAAATGTCGAACTCGAGATGCAAATGAGATCAAAAACGATCGCTACCCATGCCTGCCGCTGCCGCCCGCTTGTTCATTCATCGCGACCAAGTACAGTCGTGTGATAATGTAGCCACCGTTTGTTTACACGGAAAACGCCGAAGAAATAGGACTTTTATTTTATGTTATGTCAGTCACGTGCGCTCAGATGTCTTATTACCTTAGTTGATTGTAAATTACTTAAAACCTATGCAAGTCGACGTCTGGAATACGATCTGGGATGCATTACCAAGCAGTTTCCGCGACTATTTGGTTTATTGTGGAAAAAGAACAGAATACAACAAAAATAATAAAACAATATTGACAGGATTTTTTTTGGATTGCGTATTTTAAATGCGCGAAATCACTGCAGAAAGACCGAAATATGTAACAATAACAAAAGTCGTCCAATTCATCAGCATTTGCAATTGGAATAAGAACAATACCGATGATGAGTTAATTCGCGTTGTCAAAGATTGCAATGTATGCGTCTGTACACTATCCGTCTCGGTTCATCGGTCTCGAATAAAATCGTCGGCGCCGTCCCCGTTCGAAGCAGTTTAGCGCGCGAGCTTACATGAACGGCGCGGCAAGTGGGCGGGGTGAGCGTATTTTTTGAGCGGAATCCGACCGCGGGCGGTTGCAAGCTGCGTGGGGTTCGGCGCGCACTCGATGCCCGATCACGACAAGTACCAGTTGCGTCCGCGCGCCGCGCGCTCTCGCGAGCCGCGCGCGCGCCGCACGCCGCAGCCGCTCAGCAAGTACAGGAGGAAAACGGCCAACGCGCGCGAGCGGAGCCGCATGCGCGAGATCAACCGCGCCTTCGAGACCCTCCGGCGCGCGGTCCCGGCGTCCGCGATCACCGGCAACCCGGTGCCGTGCGAGAAACTCACCAAGATCACGACTCTGCGGCTCGCGATGCGCTACATATCGGCCCTGTCCGCCGCCCTGCGGGACGCCAGCCCGGAGCGCGAGGCGGGCGCGCGGCCCGACCGCTGGCCCTCGCCCCTCAGCTCGGAGCTATCGGAACTCTCCGCGGAGCAGACGCCGTCCGAGTTCGCGGAGGACTCGTTGTCGCCGTTCGATTCGTTCCTCGCGGAATTCGATTACGAATACATGGACAGGACATTCGCGTGACAGTGTGATGTGTGTTGGACCGCCTTTAACTAGGCATCTCGTAATTCTCGATTGCCATACTATTACTTAACTTTATTATAGTTTATTACGTGAGAGATTTTATTTATTTGTTGTCTTTGAATAATAAACTGTTTTCGTTATAACCAATTCTTTTTTATATTCTTCACTTTTATCCTAATATTAAGGGTAGGTATTTGTAATAATAAAACTATTCAAAATTTTTATTGTATAAGTAGGACTTCTTCATTTTAGTTAAGTATATAAAATGCACACATAAGTGTAGGTTTGTATGAATGGAAAAAAAATTAACTAAGATTTATTGGTTTCAATTTAAAATAAGTGTAATGTCTAATAAATAAAATGTTCTAAAGTAACAGGCAGGTTCCAAAATAGAATCTTTCTTAGCACATCAGCAAAATTTTTAATTTTTTGTCAATAATAATATGATTAAGCTCTTAAAGAACTAATGATACTAAACTGAGTTTAAACAATAATATGTATGAATGTAAATGTAAAATATAAGCAAAAAATATATCGATAATTATTCATATGAGCTTTTCAGCAGCTCATTGTTGAAACTAGTCGAGCTCTAAAATGCAAGCAGAAAAATTTCATTAGTATTGCTATATTTTTATTTTACGTAAAACTGTTATGTTCTTAAGTTGGTAATATTTGAAAACGACAGGATTTTAATAAAACATTATTGAATCATCTGAACGATTTTTAGCAGTTGGATCCTGGTGTCGAGAATTTTTTTTGCTTAATTTTTTGTGTATACCCATTTATTTATTTTATACTTTATTGCACCTTTATAAAACAAAAAGTAACAATGGGCGAACTTAATGCCGCATGGCAACAAGTTGGATTGCTCGTAAAGAAAAAAACACAACGAAAATTATCGAAAATTTCAGCATTTTCCACGATAATGAAAGCAAGGCGAACTAAGATCTATTGATTATTATAACCGGAGAGGGTAGTCAAGAAATGTTTGGTAATTTCAATATTACGCTAAGATGGATTAACATTCTTGCCTGATAAAAACCTTGAGGAACTGCCATATATTAATTATCGTTAATCCCCCTTTCGCTACACTTAACCATTTTCAACATTTTTGACACTTCTAAAGGCCATCTACTATAATTCCAATCTCAAAGTTGTGTATACTATAAATAGGCATGAGGTCAGTCAACTTAAATAATAAAAAAAATTACTAAAATATCACGATTTTAATAGATATTTAATAGATTTAATAGGACTAAATAGTGAAAAATAATTTTTAATACAGGTAGAATAAAAAAAATGAACGAAAAATAATTGTATTATTGTGAAAAAAGCGTGGGATGGCATAAAGCGCTAAATGCTTTTTTTAACATTAATACTGATATTTTTTTACAGCTGTAAATGGAATCATTGGCGTTGATTCAGTTAATTCTATACATTCAAGGAAGCTTTGATCTACGTTTGCTCTAAAGTTCAAACCATAAACTAAACCTAAACTGTTATAAAGCTATTATAACGCCAACGTCATCGATACCATAAACAAGGTTTTCATACTTTTACACCCAAAGAATACAAGAAATACAGTGACGTATGTATGTTGATAAATATCAATAAAATTATACGCAGCCAACCAGAAAAGAAAAGGACTCAATATAAAGGTATGTAAGCACATACATATCCCAACAGCCTCACCCATAAGCTGCACCGAATCTTCCGAGTACAATTAGACGAGATATTGCCCAATAACCGACTTATCTGTTGATGCGGATCAGTTATTACCGATGCTACAACGAGGAAGCGTGGGCCCACTGATTCACAACCACACAGTCCCACGTGACAATAAACGTCACGGAATATGGAACCTTGTCGCTCTAACAACCCAGTAGGTGGCCCACGCGGTGATCTCTCTCATTGTTCGTCGACAAATCAAAATTGTGTGACAATGAATGTTGCTCAGGTTTTTGCTATTTGTGATTTATCGTACGCGTTACACCCTTTGTACTATTAATTTTACTTAAGAAAGCAATTACAATTCGTTTTTACGACGTGGGCGTTATAAAAACAATATACGCAATCTGATCGCCCGTGGGAGTATAATGATGCTGTTAAAGTAAAGCCTTAACGTTATCTTTAAATTTAGGTACTTTAAACGATCAGACACCGGAGAATCGTGATGATTCATGCATTATTGCCCTGTTGCTCGGTTTCTCAAAGTGGGATATGCAAATCCTTACTATTTCGCTAGATGATTGTGTGTAATTTATGTGTGTAAGTTGTGGCGGCTGAATGGTTGACTCGCGCGTGTTACACGCATCACCTACATATATATTATGATGATACATGCGCGACTAATCCTTATTGCGCTCGCTTGTGGCTGTATAATATGGCAAACAGACGAAAGTTGCAAAATCAAGCAAGCCTTTTTATCGCACTGATCGAATATATACATAGGTCTTTGAGATTATATTTGTTTTAAATACAGAAATGAATTTTAAGCCAGTATTTCTGAGGATGAGCCTTTATCTTAGAAATTTCGTTCGGAAAAATGCATAGAAATTCATTTAAAATAAGCTTAACTAAATATCTATCACATAATATGCAATCGGCTTACTAAGTTGAATGATAGATGTAGTATGATAGTCGTAAATTACCTAAGTCACGGAATAAAGAATAATAAAAAATACAACCCTCTTCATAAAAATAATCTCTGATTATTAACCTTCACCCACTGGCCTACTATACTAGTTGAGATAGTTATTAAAAAGACTTTATAAGACAATTTACTTAGGTCTTAAATCATTAAAAGTTATTGCACATTCCTGTCTTTGAATAAAAATGCAAAATTTACTTATGCAATGAGCGTGTCATGCAATAAAGATCCAACGAGCGGTATCCCGACTCATGACCATTTCGGTTTAAGCGGATTGCTTTCCCGCCAAATACGGCCTCCATGACAGTTCATTGAATTATGTGATTAAATGACATGACACATGACTAAAATGGCATCGATACTTGTTCACATTTTATTATGATTTTGGCTGTGTAGACAGTTATGCATGATACTGTCCATCAATGCATTGATAAATCTAGCATTGATTAAACTATTAATGTTGCCATACCGAAAATATTTGAGCCATAAAAGGTGTCGTCTATAACGCCCGTAAGGCAGTTGCTCTCTTAAAATTATAGCTTTGCTCCTAACGCTAAATGATTACCGGATTTTTTAGCATATTTAACGTGTATGTTGATTTTATACTTAATAATTTGAAGGTAAAAGATACTTATTCCAAATTCATTTAATGTGTTTAAATAACTTATATAGGTAGATACCTACTTTAGTTCGTATAATTACGTTAGGCTTTAAATAAATAATTTTTACTATAGATATGTATTTAATCTCCTTCCAAGCAATTTGTTAACATATTTTGACTTTATATGAATTTTCTTTCTTGTAAAAGCTTTGTTTACCTATGTCTTTAAGTCCTAAGCCTCTATTACATTAAAATTGGCAAGTGATTCTAAAGTTAAACATTCTTTAAATTTTCGTTAAATAATAAGACACAATATTGCAAATTGTGAAAACATAATAAACGAGATTTAACTGCATTCTTTCGTGGACGTCTCTCATATTCATCTTTTTCCTGTCAAGGCATCTGTGACCCAGGCGAGATGATTACATTTTGCGGGCCAAATCAGAACGACCCAAAAGAGAGTTAATTTCGCAAACTGTTTTGTACTTGTCACGTATATTTGTAATGTGCAGTTGAACAGACATGAAACGGCACATCAATGTATTGTTAAGTAACATTTGTGAATAATTGATCTCTTTTTGCAAAGTTTTTATTAGTTGTAATATTAAATGGTTTTAATATCCTTAACATTTAATTGAATTCCTTATTTACTTGACCATAGAAACAAGGTCAACATAATATGATATACGGAATAAGGTTAAATGACTAATTGTTGCTAATAATGAAACAAGGTAATATTCTTTCTGAAAAATCTATAGTGAAGACTAGGAATATGAAAAAAGGATTTCATAGACTAAACGTTCTTAGACCGAATTGGTGATGATTAGTCTTAATTACATATGACATGTGTAATGAAACTTTAGTAGCCATATCTTTTTTCCTTTCATATTCAATGAATATAAGCAAAATAACCATGCGCTTATGTTCCAATTACTGAGGACAATTATATAGAACTATGTCGATTACTCAATTACCCGCAAGCAAACATCAATGATGATAAATAAATTAGCAGTAAAGGTTTAGAAATAAACGCGGTTAATTATAAACAAAATAAATAGTCATCTTTAGTCAGACTGAATGAAACATCAAACAAGTACCTATAATTTGTACCGAGGGCCCTTTTTTACTACATTATGTAAATAATGAGAATAATGTGTTTTTTTCTTAAATTAAGGGTAACTCGATTTGTACACCATATCGACTTTTTAAAGGTTTAATTTCTTAGTTTTAAAGTTGGATGTGGTTTCATTCTGTTTACGTTTTGTATTTTTATCCACTTTCTATATATTTAAAGCTTCACTTGAAGAAAGCTTAACGCACCGCCTACGCGTAACTCCATTAATTTAAGCGAGAAAACGAAAAATTGTGTAGATTGTCCCGCGGCGCAGAGGTAAGGTCGTATTACGTCACGAGCACATTTTTCGACAAGATTATTGTAAATGCGCGGGCGCAATAAGCCAATAACAAATCACACCTTTTCACTTCGACGTCTAAATATTGCGATCCACATGTAATAAAATTTAGCGGGAAACAGATTAAATTAAGAACACGTTCTGGGGGTTTCATTGTAAGAACCTCAAGTTTTAATTTTTTTACGACAGTTATTATTATTATTATTGTGTTTGCAAATCGAATAACGGTAAACAGGTTTATTAAAGTTTGCCAAAAATACGTTGAAAGAGTCCGTTACATTGATTGATAGCTAGACAGACACATACGCAGGTAAATCGTCGTAATATAGTATAGGTCTAGTTTCCTTTACAATGGAACATAATATTGCGTGTGTGGCGTGGGTATACGATAAATAGGTTATCCGTATTGTGTGTGATGTTGTGTGTGACGTAATTGTAGGAAGCTGTGTAGTTATTGTATCTTCAACAAATCAACAATTTCGCTCCTAATTGTTTTGATAATCATAGTTTGATAATCATATTTAAAAATAAAATATTTGAAAATTTATTCAAACCTTTCACACATATACATGATAACCTAGCAAGTAAATAAACAGTAGAATACTTTATTGTATCACTTGTGAATTGTAGTTAGATATATATTGTTTCTTTTAATGTGTCTGTCTGTTCAAACTATCTAATAAATAATAAAGAACTAAATAAGTAAATACTTATTTAGGTCATAAATTGTAAGTATGCACCTAAGGTTTTCGTTCATAGTTGCAATGCACAGAGACAACATCCATTACGATATTTCGCTCCAAATTTTATCTGATAAGAAACCAAGGTATTATAGAAAGTCATTGACGTGAAATACCAGTAGGTACATTACGTCACAACTCACATTTTCCCGACATACTCATATTGATACTATTTTTATAGCGCGCGATCGGCAATTTTGCAAAAACCTTATCGGCGCCAATGATATTTTCCTATTCTTTACAGATTTTAAGATATTTTAGAAAACCTCTGGGAACAAGCGGATTAAACTGATTAAAATGATGAACATTGATCAATGGTGATAAGCCGATATCGATAGTACGGTAACTTTACGGCAAATTCTATATTTATCAGTCGTTTATATTGGCCCATATCTATAGATAAATCAGATCATCTTATAAAACACTGTTGACGATACGACCTTCACCGTAATCATTGATGTTGAATAAACTATTTCGAAATTATGTCGTTCTGTAGAAAAAACTTTGAGAAGCTTATCGGTAAAATCTATGGTTTTCTAGAATTTTCAGATACAGAGTTAAGTTATGAAAACTGAGGGAACAAAAACGAGGATTAAATGATATAAGCGTGTTGTTGATAACACAGTTCCGATTTATTAGATCGATAAACTCTTTAAAATACCGTATCGTGCCTGGGCCGTACTAGTATTTATATGAAAATAATAATAATTTAATTGTTAACAAAAATTAATAGTAAATTTTTTTGATTTATCATTGCTTATCCTTGCTTCCCTACTGATAATATAATAGCGAAAGTAACTCTGTCTGTTTGCTAAGCCTTCACTCCACAGGCAAAACAGTTCGGTGCCGTTTTCTTCTCCTTTCTCAAGATATTTCCTTTTTTTGATAGAACCTTTAAGCTTTAACATCAACAAAAGAATTAACACAAAAAGAAGTTAGAAAAAATTAAATTTTATATGCGACATTGTACCACCGGGGTTACCAGGGTATTATAAAAATAATTAAATCGTTTCATACGGACATTGCAACATAATTCAATCTAACTCTGGCATATAACGTTCGTTTTCATTCAAGTACAGCAGTATTGCCAACTGAAGAATAAAAAATGTTTTTATGATTATTTGATTGATGTCCTTATGCATATGACGCCACCGCCTGCTTGGATATCCTTATTACGAACGCATTAATATATTCATTTACCAACACTCAGACCTAATAAAATACAACGGAGCGTGTGGGATAAATATCAGGTGCCTACTCAGAGAATTTAACATACAATAAAAAATAAGATGGATAAGAAATTATTATTTACAAGTCAAGATTATGTTGCGCTATCAAATCACACGCACATAAAGCTTAACTACATACTTTTAACAACTGTTTAATTAGATAAGCTTATAATAATATATTAACAGTAATAGAAACATTACCTATCTACGTATTATAATTTTATAATACGTGTTAGTCTAATATCAGGTAATTATTAGCCTAGGTATTAATTTTTGCTTGATTGATGCTTTCATCGTCTCAATCGTCGATGACATTAAGGGCTATAGACTGGAAACGAGTTTGTAGGTACAGTCCAAGAGGTAATAATAGACCCCAGACCCTACTGACATGTCCTGGATGAGAATAGGAGAGGTTAAACCGTACACCCCAAACTCCGCGAATAGGTTAGGAGTACTTTTTACCGCATTTACTTACTCAAGGCTAAATACTTCGGTTGTTAAAATTATCCCCATAATAATTGCCCGGAGACAGCTCCGGGAAAATTTTCATTTGGTACCGCTGTTACTTCTAATGTCATTTCATACATGTAAATACATGTCATTTCTATAGCAAGACTACTTACAATATTAATTCCACAAACATTGATACGTTAGTGTTGCCATATAAGCGTTAGCACCGTAATAGTGACTGTATGTATAGTCTATTAATTGCTTATGAGATAATATTCGCCGCCTTGTACGGATATTCGCGGTAGATAATATTCTAACATGATTTATCTGTGTTCTCGGCTATTTAGAGATGTGTGGAGCCGTGTAAGGCCTACATACGTGATTAAAAATTGTAATCGTTATTTGCTACTAATTCATCTGTGTTTTACAACTGAATATGTCAATCGATTGAGATTAATGAAAATAAAAATGGCTTAATTCCAATTTTATTAAAAGTATTAAAAAAGGAAGTATTTTCAACCCAACATGGAAATTATATAAATTCTAACGTTAGTAACTCAGCATCTAGGTCCAAACACCTAATGAAATATGACGTTAATATGTTCTACGTAAACATAATAAAAAACAATTGCCTTTCATTACAGAAAGCCAACATTGTTCTGAGAAAACGCCATCAAAACGGCCGTTATATTTGAGCAAAACATAAAAGAATTCAAATTAAGAACGCCAACAAAATATTACACACAATGTCGAATGCGCGCAATTTGCACCGAAATGGTCAATCATTTTTTTTCCTTTTTTCCACTAACTCATCGACTTGCATTAGCCGCAAATCTAATAAATAGACACCATGTTTTATGCCATTAGGCATCTAATAACATCTAAAAGAAGCATAAAGTATTCAGCCGGGCCTCCTTAAGCAGTGAAGGATACGGCGAGGTTTTTGTTGGAAAGAATCCTGAGCGGGGCGATCAATTACCGATAACGCTGGACTCAACGCGGTATAACCATGAAATGATACCTGTTTGTTTCGTATGGAGCTAAGCTGAACACACACTGTTATTAGACTTTAAGGTTTTATGGATTTTTTTTACCCTCCAAGCTTAATATAACGGGCTGAAAATCTGTAACAATGTATCACTTTCACTATAAGGGAACAGATTTTGAGTCTAATTCTGTGATAAGGTAGAAATCAAACGCGTCTATTTCGTATAAGCCTACGTGGGATCTTACAAATACAATTGATTGTATTATTTATAATCTATCACGATGTCAAAACGAGAATAATTTAGATTTTCTGCCCTTAGTAAAAAATCATTTACGATGCTCAATGTTGCCATGGCTGGGTACGGGATTCGCCAACAATTGCGGAACAAAAATGTAACTCGAATTGTATGAAAATGATTTTGTCAACATTTTCTAAATATCAGTGAATGTGGATAGAGCTTAACCTCAGCAGGCGCCTGTGTCGCCTGGCGGGGCGCTCCGCAACTAGTGTGAGAAAAATATCCTAACCCTCACCTAGATACGCGACGATTCATAAGTTGACGCGCGCTGCGGGCTCACCTCTCAGGCCACAGGGCTTCTGGCTAATGAGATTTAATTAGCAATTATTATTTCACAACTGTACCATACTATAAAGAAATTTTATAGCACACGCTCCAATACGCCTCACAGAAGGCAGTATGACGATAGCGATCATAAAACTGAGTCGCCAAAATGTTCTACGTTTTCCAGTACGAATTTTTCGTCACCTAATCATGTGGTCAACTATATCGTATTATATAATTGAAATTATTACCGTGTATATATTTACATTTGGTAGACACTTATACTTATTAGGAAGGAGTTTCTGAGCGTTTTGAAAGAGTTTTAGTGAGAGGTCGGATATGTTACGTTACCCAAAAAAATACATATTATTCACTTCAACAAAATATTCTCTTTGACATAATATTTTTAAAGTAATTACATTTTATGTCCAATTTATGCATACTGCGCGTATCATTTGAATTAAGTCGTTATATCTTTAGCAATCTGCTCTAACTGCATGGTGCATATCTAATGCATTTACTTTATCTTCTGTCAAGTGGACCTTTCAGTAAATTCGTTTAATTGAAATTTAATGGCACGAACTCTATTACACGTATTCAAAGTACATTTCCAAGTAGCACTTGATGAATGTGATTGATGTTGTTTACTTTAGATCCTTAGGACTTATACTTGGTTACGTGTTTACTGTCCTGATATACATATGTGTACAGGGTTGCCAAACGATAGAAAAACGAAATAATTATCCCGATTCTTCCGAAAACATGGCTATCTGTCAACGAAAGGAGGTCCCCTTTCCTCCTTTTATTGCTACACGTTAAAAAAGTTGTCATTACGGTTAAAAAAAAATTGAAAAAACACAAACCGTATACTTCAAAATCTCACCGTCATTAAATGCCTTTTACGAGGCTGAAACAAAATGTCATGGTAATGGACATGTATTCGAATGTCAGGAGTATTTTCAGCTAATAGAACCTGGTAACCCTATACGTGTAGCTGGCAAGCAAGAAAAAATGTTGAGTAAGTCACTACATTTTATCTTTTAGCCGTTAATGACGACTAAATAAGGCCTAAAGTTCATTGGGTGTATAAAAAAGATTGCTTAAACATAAAAATGTAAATAGCATTCTTAAGCAATTGACGTACTGAATATCATTGGCAACACCGCCAGCCTACACCCTGTCTTGCCCGTGATAGATCGCCGATTGCTAACACTACATCTCTCACTCAATGCCTTCTATACTATATCTACATCTCTCACTCAATGCCTTCTATAATACACTAGTGGACCTGACCACGCGTTGCCGTGGTTACATTATGTCAAATCATGTATGTCAAATATCGTGCGTTCAGAAATTGATTTTATGTAAAAAAATATTGACAATTGACATTCATTATTTACTTATTTTATAAAAACTATCCTATCTTTTTAGTTGGACCAAATAATAGGTATGTACAAAATTTCGTGGTTTCGGAGATAATCACACACGAACATCGTGACACGGGATTTTTATATATATATAAGACATGAATGTACTATAAAGATAGTCAATATCACATAGATGAAAGGAACATGTTATATGTGACTTCTAGAGGCTTAATCAAATGCTGTCAGGTACCTACAGTTCCGAAATCGCAGGGTGGCGGGAAATTCGAAATGTTTCGAAAAACTTTTAAATAATTTGTAAATAGATTTTTAAATAACGTCTCGGCCCCATTAGGAGAGCAGACTTCGGAAAATTACTAGCGAGGAAAAGGGGAGTTTGAAACGTCTTGGAACTTCTTGAAGTATATTCACCTTGAATTGACGAGAGATCGCTTTAATGGTAGTATTGAATTGTGCTTTGCAATTTAACTTACAACCTTTTTTAAAATATCAATAGCTTCGAGATACAGCAGAGCATAAGAGCTGCTGTATGGTGGATACCTCAACAACATTCCCACGGCAGACAGCGCTAGCGGATTTCTTATTCCATTAAAATCACGTAGCGTGCATGTGTACATGTCGACTGTCAAGCAATAGCCCACATCCAAGAATATGGTCATGCGCTCATTTTTGTAAGCGTTTATAAAGAAATACAATATGATCTATTGATCGTGAGCTTTAGCGCACGACGTGTCATACGTTTGATAAAACAACGTTTACTTTACCGTTCGTGGAATGAGATGTGTGTGTTATTACATAGGTCAATAGAACGATTTTCGTAAGATATCGCCAAAATTTTGTAATAGTTTATTGTGGTGGAACACAGGGTTTGTCCACCTGACATTGTCATATTAGGAATAGTGAACGTGTTGTTGGGGAACAGGCCTAGACCCGAAAATTATTTGTGTGAATAACAATATTGAAATCCATCGTAAACAGCCTCGTTCCCAACATTGAACATTGATGTAATTTGGACAGTGCAATACATTACATACTGTCAGTCTGTTGTTATGTTCTGCAAGAATATTTGGGAAGCAAAAATATTGGTGTTGCCAGCCTAGCCAATCCTGTTAAAATAAAAATTCAAACTGCCTAAAACTAGGGTATTTTTTGTATGGTCAGACGGCAGTAGGTATGTATTTATCTATTAAATAGTAATGGTTCTAATAAAGTTACACCCATTTATATTAAGTGTAATTTGCCATACTATCGTACAAATTAATTAGTATGCTTAATTAGGAACTTACTGATATGGGAACATCGTCCGGTAGCACTCAACAAAGTTATCTCGACGGAAATCTTATCGAATAATTACATACATATCTATTAAATACACTTAGTTCCACATAACCGAGTCGCACAGGATACATAGAAATGCGAATCCACCCGTCCTTAATTCATTTCGCACCGTAAACTAAATTTCTACATTTGAAACTTTTTAATAAACAATTTTGGTAACATTTTGAACAGGCACATAATGATTTTATGTTCTTGATTTTTTTTTTGCTCTCTGTATAACAGTAAACGATTTAATATAGCGTGCTAATGATTTTATTAACATTTAACGTGCATAATTATATACAAGCACAAGTTTTATTAAACGAATAAAAAGAGATGATAATGCACACTGATTACAATTTCCTTATCATAATTGGTTCCGGGCGAGAGGACATGTGAGCACAAATAAGTTAAAGTTAAAAACTAACCATAAAATATGTGAATTATGGCGTCGTTTCATGAACCTGTTATGAAAAATGTTACGTTTACAAAGAAGGTTGGTGTTAAAATCCTCTCAAATTTGGCAAGAAATCTTCTCGTGAAATTTAGTTTTTTGTGTTGGTTGAAAGCATTGGTGAAACGACCCCGGATTTTGTCGACAGTTGCTAAAAGCTCGATATAACATGTCGACTTCCCCGAAAATATACGGTATCTAAACAAATATTACCCCTTGGTAACCAGAAACAGTGGTCTTCGGCAACCATAAAATTATATAAGAAAAAAGTTTAAGAAGTTTAAAAAAAATTAAATTTTAGAGTCGAAGAATTTCACACCGGAAGTGAATACTTATAAATCAAATGTCTGTCTTTTTTGCACTTTGTACTCCGCACAATGCTGCCACTGTTAATATAATTTAATTGTAAGTGTAGTTGTAAGTTATTTTAAGTAATGCAAATGACGCATTTGAAAACGATAAAGAATATACTAAGAACAAACAAACACACGAATTATGAAAATGAGTGGTTCATGAGTTGTCTTTAAGTCAATAAAATAACGTAAAAGATTATAAAAGACATTAGAATTGACACTGTGTTTTTTTTTAATATTAACTTTAACTTTTTCTCAACAACGACATTATTTCATCGGTTTGATGAATCCTGCGCCGATTTGATATGTGATGACAGAAAAGTCGCCCCCAAAGTAAAAGCCTCCTTTTCTCATGCTTTTTCTTCGATGCCGATAGTAATTCGATGCGAACATTTAACTTGTTTACTTTCGTCACGTCACGAAAATTCGTTATGTTCGCTCTTAGTATCTATCTTTCTCCTTATTAGAGTGCGTATAGCCTTATTAGAGGTATACCTACGCGTAGATACCTTGATTTAAACGAAGACGTCCTCATTTGAACCGAGATCTTAAGACAGAAACCGAAATCGGAACAGCTAAGACTTACCTTGTAAACCATATCAATTTATATGGTTTCAATAAACCAGAGCAGTATTAGTTAGTTGAAGTATATCCACTTGAAGCCCTTCTCCTAATTGACCCAGAAGTGTTTACTAACTATCGGCGCTTGGAATAAAGCATAGTATATAAATATATATTTATGTACATTGCATGAGTCAACGGCGAGTCTCTTGACGAGTCTTGACTATTCATGGATACCGCGAAAATGGCCACTAGTTTTAAATCATAGATTCGCCTACGACGCCTATAGTGTTCATTTCAAAAATCCTTCATCATCTAAATTTGAATGCTACATTACCTCTGATCAATGTAGGCTATATAACATCACGCTGACTAACAGGAGTGGATCAGCAAAGGAAAATGTTGCAAAAATAGGGATAATTTATATGGCAAGACAACGTTTGTGGAGTCGGCCAGTTAGGTATAAAATTCACAAACAACATTAAATACACATTTATATAACACAGATATTAAAGATCTCCATTAAGATTACCTTAGGTGCCTAAGATTGATTGATGGCTGCCCCTTTGGTTTATTTTCCTTAAGCCTATTACATCAATTTTACGGTAGCGGACAGCACATAATTTATGTTTGATTATATTGTCACTTTATTTCGTATACAACGTCTACGAATGCATGAATAATTCTCATCTATATATTTTTAATATTATAAAGCTGAAGAGTTTGGTTGAACGTGCAAATCTCAGGAACTACTGGTTCGAATTGGAAAATTATTTTTGTGTTGAATAGTCCATTTATTGAGGAAGGCTATAGGATATATAACATCACGCTATGACTAATAGGAGTGGAGCAGCAACGACAAATGTTGCAAAATATTGCTTTTTCCACGCGGGTAAAGCCGCGGGCACAGCTACTCTTAGATGCGTACAAATTTTTCCCTGGGGTTTATTCGTGTTCCTGTGGAAACTGATAAACACGCTCTAACAATATATGAATGAACAGTAAAAATAAATGGGAATTCCACATACGGCTACCTAATTTTAAATTAGGCCACTGATGTCGATGATATGGTAAGCAAACAACGGTTAAGCGTACATATGATATTTTTATTACACCCAGATACAGAATAAACAAATGTATTCATCACGCAAATGTTTGTCCTGGGTGGGAATCGAACGCACGACCGCCGGTTTTGCAGTCAGGGTCTCTGACCACTCGACCACGAGGCCAGTCTTTGTTTTTTTACTTGTTACAATATCATAATTAAAATATAAGTCGCTACTGCCAGCACCAACTTACTTAGGCAATACTTCTCTTGAAAGAATACCGTTATTAATATCAATTATTCTTATATTCTCCGTTAAGAAAGACAGCGTATTGTGTGTAGCAAGACGGATCGTTTTTTCAATAATTTGTGACCCAACACTACCTACTGATGATTACGCAGTTTGAGCGACGTTTAGGGTTGCCAGTCGACAATAAGTTTCCTGACATATCCGGAATTTCGACCGAGAAGGGTTTTTTTCAATTAAGATATATATTATAGATTATTATACATAATAAAACGCGTTTATTACGTATTTAAATTACGTGTCCCAGCACAAATGTGGAAGCTTTAACATACCATATACAATAATGCGAAATGTCCAATTTACTGAACAATGGACTGGAGGACTTTTTTTTACTAAATCTCATTATTAAATCTGGTAACCCTAACGACAATCTGGTCCGGTGCTTTATAAATGTCAACAAATGACCTCACGATTCCAAAAATAATAATGACTTTTGTACTTAAATCGTACATTACAATATCGAAATAAAGCTAATGTAGTTGTAATGTACCTACACTGTTGTGAAATGATGACAGATTAAAAACATGCAAAAATATAGAATCCAAAAAATTGGTACCTAGTTGATACTAAGAGTATTGTATTTTTCGTGCCATTTTGATTTATTTTCCAATTGATTGATTGAAGTATGGAATAAGTAAAACGATAATATTGTGCTAAAAAAGTAACTTCGTTAAAATTAATGTATACCTACTTATATTTAGCGTTAAATTTTTCGGGTTCTAATTTTTAGATTTTTTGCAGAACAGAAACACGCCGAGTGCTGAAAAAATTAGCAATTAGGGGAATATACGGTCGAACATTCGTTCCAATGCTTGGTTGTGCTTATTTTAAAACAGCTCTCCTAATAAAGATTTCCGAGAACATAAAATGTATCATCGCGTTGTATAATTAAATTAGCCGTGGGCAGCGCTTCGTGTCAAACCTTAGTCATAACATACAAGTAATCGTAAGCCTACAGATCATGTGGATGATATAAAAACAATTATCACTTCTAATCCGTGAATCGTATGTAGTTACAGAAAGGTAAGTAAATTTTAACTATATTCCGGACGTACATTAAAATGTCACAGCAAAAGGTGAAAGCTTTAAAATGTCTCATGTTCTTACAAAATAGGAAGGAGTAATTATACTACATATAATATAGGTATAAATACTAGTATTTTATTTTTATTAATGGCCGTGCTCACATACAAATAATCTAGAGGCCAGTTTGCAGCTTACCATTTCGATATAAAAAAGTATTACAAGTATCTTATTGCAAATAAATAAATATACTTACTTAAATAAATTATTGAAATTCCTTTGTACTTTTTGTGTACTCTTATCCATGTTAAAAAACTAATCTTTTTCGTTTTTAATTGTCTATGCTTACGCTGGTATCTATTCCTTGTTTTATTTTTTTTTACTGCGCTGTTAGTACCGCGGCCTGTGACTTCATGCAGCACATCTAAATCATAATAAAGCAGCATTTAATGTTGTACACAATCTCAAAGAAACTTCAATTCGTACACAATACGCGGTTTTATTTTCAATTTTACCATAAATAATTAAGTGGCCTGTGAAGATGTAATAGCAAAAAATCCAAGGTTGTTGTAATTTCGAGACTAGGTACCTACTTTTTTTTGGTCCGATCATTCAACTTTACTTTTAGTTATTATATATATCATATAAGTTTTTTAATATACCTAAATAAAAGAAAAAAATATTTTACTATTTTGCATATTGTTATATTGCATTTTGTCTTCAATGAAAAATGACAGCATATGTATTAGGCCGTTTTGAGTATTTACACTGTCCGAGAGAAATAAGTGGCAGTGAAAAATTGCTGCTTAGCGGCAAATGACAGTGGCCGCCTGTGTTCTGTCAACTGTCCAATCAGAACAATATAGATTCTCCCCTGTATGTACCTACTTGATACGTTTAATGTCTAAAACACTATAGCTACGTAGAAAATTGTATTATTAAGGAGACATGTTTATTAATAAAACGTTATTTATGTAAAATTGTCATTTCTAGTTGACAGTATAACAAAATAAATACAGCCCGATACTGAACAGTTGTTAACGGAGTTTCGATAAAATCTTGTACCAACGTAAACGACTTAAGGAACCTTGACAACAATAACTTACATTAAATTGTGCTTCTAAGAACAGCTATGTGATATATTAAACCCATGACGCAATACAGAGTATAAATATGTCTATCAAATGGCAAACCATAACAAAACCTTCAAACTAGGTTTTCAATCATTACTAGGGCTAAGTTGTGTCTGCCTTACATCTCCTATGCATGTGAATGATGCTGAATTACCTTTTAAAGGAACAAACCAACCTACATTGTACAACATTATCTATGGAACGGATAAACGACATTCCCGCCAAAAAGTGTCTATGATTTTTGACAATAAAGACCATTTCGAAGGAAATTAGCCGCAAATTTAACGTGGTCTCCAAGACTAGACCCCGTCTTAGCTAAGATACTGTTTACATTAAAATTAACGACTGAATTAAAAACGTCTATGCGAATTTTAACTTTGCTAATACATGACAGAGTTCAAAACAGATCGATCGCTATCTAAAGCGTTTGTTTGTTGACGCGTACTTAATAAAGAATCGAATAAAAATGCATACTTTGTTGGTTAAGGTGAACCTAAATCAGTAAGTAATTTTAACGATTTAGATTTCAAAGATAAGATACAATTCACGTGATAGCCTAAAATTAAGAGCTTAATGTTTTGCTGAATTCTTTCACATTCCACTAACCCCTTAATTTAATCTTCTTCGGACTCATTCGAGAACTTTCCAGATAAGGAGATTTGTCGTTGACACTTAGGTAACTATTGACCTAATTTTCTTTTCTTCTCTGTAAACTTCACAGTGAATTTTTTTACCCTGTTATAGAATGTAGACGGTGGTAAATGCGACTATAAATTATTATTTTAATAGAAAGATTGTACAGAGACAATGTTACTTTTTCAAAGAAAATATTCTACTCCCCGCTAATTGGGTATTAGCCGGAAGTCACTCGGGACACTAATAATTTATCGTTCGCTGAAAGCAATTTCTATTAAGTTTCTTATTAAATACGGCACAAATTGCATTGGACTTCGAGCTGAATATATCATTGTTAAAAATTGCTATCACAAGCCGGTACGTACACTAGTGATTCAGAAAATCCTGGTAAAAACTCGACCCGCCGGCGCTTAGAGGAACACCCCGGGCAATATATCATATTTACTCGAGTTCTAATGATGTGTTTAATTCAGAAAACAGTTCATAATACATTCTTGTGCTGGATTCGCGCGGACATTGAGTTTTTTACGCGCGACTGTTAATTAAGGCAGCGCTGATTGATATGAAATAGTCGCTGGGACGACTCATGATTTCATTTATTTTTTATTTATTTAAATAAAGGTACCCAACACAGGTAACACATATTTAAAGCTAATAGCTAACCTAACCTACCCATAATTATAGGGTGCCACAGCATTAATAAACTTAAAGCTAGACAACCTAATGATAGACTTAATTAATAATATATGAAAATAATAAAAATAAAGTAAAATAAAGTAAGTAAAGAAAAGTAAAATAAAGTAAATGCAAATAGAATAAACTGAATATTCAATAACTATCGTTGCGTAATGAGGTATTTACATCTTTTACAAACTGTTTGAGTGGGTCTATTATATCTATATATAAATTACTAACTTTTGAGAGCATATATTTATTCATTCATGAGTGCGATACTTCGTGCTTTTTAATATATAATGCTGAATGCATATAATAAATAGCTGATGAGTGTTTATATAACATTTTATAACATAATTTGCTATTTACGTTGTTGTTGTCAGTTATTGTATTCTTTTGTATGGGAATAGTAGCTTTTTTATGTGAGAGTAGCAAACAGGCAACTCGCATACACAAGTGACCGCTGCCGCCCATGGACATCTACAAACAACCTCCAATAGGGGGATAGAAATGGGAAGAGAAGAACTAAGGAGCTGACAGGTTATATAAGGATGCTGCCTTTTTATATAACACGAGGCCGCCGTTTTGTAACATATTTCTTCGTTTCGGAAAATCGAGTCCCATACATCAGCCAGTAATTGAACTGTTTATTAGAAGTAGAAGAGTCTTGGTCTCCTTCGTCCACTATAGATCCTCATACTTATGTTGTACGTCTGTTTTTTATTGTTTCATCTTACATTATAACGATAAGGGCCAACACGATTTCGAAAATGTTGCCAGTAAATCTCATTATTTAGAAAAAAACAATATGATTAAGTAAATCATTACTTAAAAAGGACGTGAGTAAAAGTATTGTATTTTACCAAATGCCGTTTTATTCCCACGCTTATCTTGGCATCTCCGATTAGTAAAGTTGATCTCAATTAAATAATTATAGTGGTATTACCGAACAACTTGCGCTTTCCAATTTAGTCGTTAAAACTAATAGTCGAACTCTGTAAAACTAATTAACCCCATTCTTTAACCTTCTGGGACCAGAGTTTAAGCGTTTGGTATAACCTTATTTATCCTCTAACCGCGTTATTCTAGTTATTGGTTTTTTATCAACACTCAGTTTTGCCAGGAATAAAACTAAAAACTAAAATATTATTTAATTCAAAAAGCTGCGATTAGATATTACTTAATACTATCTCTGAACATTATTTACTTTCATATCATCTTTTTCTTCCTAACCCTCGTTATGTCTAATGCAGGATATAGGTTACGTCTAGTGCACGCACATTACGGTCATATGTTATGGAATCTTTCTTAAGCTTATCCCGCTACTGCAGTGGTGGCCTAAGATTATTCTTCTACCTCAATATTATCATCAATCCTTTTACCATTGCACTTTTGGTCACGGGTTTCTTCTTAGAATAAGGTACCCGTAACATCACGAGACTTACAATATAAATACTTATCTATAATTTTTATAAACGTAGTTAAAAATTGTTTTTTTTTGTGATAACTGAAGAATATAACACAGTGGGTAAAGTAAAAACACAACTTGCAGAAAATCAAGCTATGAATATCAGCAGAGCAAAGCCTAACCTAAAAAGTGAGTATATGTCGATAACTATTACATATGTATTCTACCAATTAGGTTATATATTTTATGAGTCATATTAAGCGAAGGATTTGTAATCTTAAAAATTTCTGTGCGTTTTCGCGAGTATTTATGAAGAATTTCTAAACAAGTGACATGGCGCCAAAGCGCCGATATGGCGTCATTTGTCGCGTAATTATTTGTGAAATACGAATCGATACATCCAATAATATATCTTATTGCAGCGACATACATGCCTCAATTCAATTCAACCAATTATAATTTAAAGTGACTTGTTTCTGGGCGGTTGATTTAACACACAGGACGAAATAAGAAAAAAAAACATTCCAAGCACATAAAATTAAGTATCTTTGAGATATCTGTTTTGTTATGTAACATAGGAGTTATAGGTGCAGTATCGACATTATTTTTTTGTCCTCAAAAATTACTTATCAATAAATTTTACATACGTGCATTTATTACTTAACAAGTATTTATTTTGAGATCAAGTTAATAAATGAGTTTCGATAATCAAGTGCCACTTTTTACGTACGAATATGACAGGGCAATTTGTCAATTTGGCACGTTGACAACAAATTCCCATTTAGACATTGGATATATAAGTTTTATTAAACTTTATATTAATAATACGAAAAATTAAGGCTAGCGATGATAATCTGGGTGGTTAAGTTTTGAGCGCGCAATCAGTGGTAGCAGCGGTCCTTTCGCCGGGGGCCCGGTTGCATCCTCACCACATCATATACCCGCGCAGAGGGATCATATCCGTCATACAACGGTTCTCAAATGTACCTAAGAAAGTTGACAAATCGTCAAACTATTTATCAGTGAAATATTTTTGTAATATTTATTATTTTGAATAGTTTCAAGTTCACATACATATTAAAGCTAGAGTTTTTACAAATATTTTACTTTTTATATACACTGTCTAATCTATGAAAATAAACTCTCCTATTGTAGAAAGAAAGAAAAAAAAAATTCTTTATTTTATTAGACATTGTTATGAATACTTTTTTTTCATATGGAATGATAATCAAGATTTTATTCGGTTTTTAAGGATCAAAGAGTTACACTCACTGCTACTACTACACTACTCAGAAAAAAATAGACAACTTATGGTGAAGCGTTATATCTATTCAAACCGTAAATGGAACATGTACACAGACCAATCAGAAAGCAAGCTTATTTAAAAAAAATAACACGTGCTTAAAAATACCCCGTTGTTCATTCAAGACACTACATATAACAGAGTAGGTATGAATGTCCATTTTTTTATAGAAAAGCCATTCTGGTTACATTACCTACTCATTTGTCGTGACCCCAGTGTGAATCATACGACCCCATACAGCGGAGCCTCGGGACCACCTATATCTTGAACTTGGCCCTATATATAATTTTCAATTACTGTTTTATTTTAAAAAGTTACTACTTTCAAAAGTATTATTTTAATGAATTATTTAAAAAATGTAACTACGGGACATTGATTGGCGGAAACTTGTGTTTTTCATTTAATCCCAGGTAACTATTGAAAGAACCAGATCTGTCATTGTCAGTGTGACATTTCCTTATTATTTTCATCCTACATGCTGGGGGCGGGGTATTGACCCTCATTCTTTTAAACGTTCCTATGGCGGTTTTAGTCAATTGAAAAATAATATTCTCATTGTACGGGAGACATATTTTTTTGCATTTACATAGATATCGTCACGTCAGGTCTGTAACGGGGTAGGCAGGTCGCAGCGAGTGCGAAATATTTCTGTCCTTACAAACCTGCCGTGCTTCATCTACATTCATCACTCTCTTCATTGTTTTGTATACAATTCCTATCAAATGACGAACACTTACATTTAGGGAGCATCTGAAATTGTTTATTATGAACAGAACATGACCTTCATTGAGTGTATGTATATACCTTATAATGAATAAAAGAATTTGAATTTGAATTTGAGTTTATTTCAATGTAATATATTCGTTTATGTTAAGTGAAGTCTACACGGTTTGTATGCGCCACAACCAGATCCTCAGGCGCCAGCCAGTTACGCCATACAGATTTCATCTGCGCCGTCCGCCCGGTTATTTTGGCGGCAACAATACGTGACTGCCATATTTGGTGACACTTTATGCTTTTTACCTTGCATTTCACTTTAAAAATTCTTTATCTTATAATACAGTAACATTAATTGTCTTTTGTTTGGCCAAAAACGAGCTGCTTTGAAAAAGGTATCGCTCCAGTAATTTATGGAAGGTCACTACCGTTTTCGGTTACAAATGTTATCAACAATAACAACACGACAATGTAATTGTACAACAAATGCTGTGATTAAAGAAATTTAAAAAAAAACCGTAAATAGTCACTACAATATTACACTCATTATAATATCATTTATTTTACTTTATGTTAATATTTCAATTGTTTACTATTTCACGTTTGCATCTATGAACTACGAAAAATTACTTTCGAAATCGAGCTGTACTAGCATTCGTAGTGCTAATAATATTCCCTAAGTAGGTATTGTATTGGAGTCTGTACTTTGTATGAAACACGGCAATATTTTTTTTAATATTCCCTAAACAGATTTTTTTCGCTACAATACTATAAGCATTAATTAATTAATTATTATTACAGGTTTGTAAGGACAGGGATATTTGGCACTCGCTGCTTTCTGCCTACCCCGCAAGGGACCTGGCGTGACGATATG
>DWGJ01000482.1:0-29847 GCA_018246895.1 Aspitha aspitha aspitha
GGATATTTGGCACTCGCTGCTTTCTGCCTACCCCGCAAGGGACCTGGCGTGACGATATGTTGTTGTTGTTGTTGGTTGTAATAATTTGCCTTTCAAATTTCAATAAGTCTACATATATGTTCATGTCTTAAAAAATATTAGTATAAATATGACTTCTATATAAACCTGCCACAGCGGGCAATTAATATACGTGAAATAAGTGATGGGATCATGCTCAGCACATAATATTAGCTTTAACGTCCACTCATGCTTCGATTGGCTATCTCGTGTATGTATAATTAATGCGTGGGTGTTCTTCATTCACTTCGTCGAAAACTTGGCAGCCTTAATGTATGCTGTCGCGACATTTACACCAATAATGGTCATCGTAAAATCATTATTTGGAAATTGTTACGGTGTCATTTTAATTAGGATTTCTTGTTCGTATAACGTTCATACTCGTTAACGGTTAACGGACAGATTCATTATATAATACAAAAGAATGTCATTAGTTTAATATAAAAAACAATGAAAATGACAAAATTTGCATAGAATTTTTAAACAGTCTCGAAAATTTATTCAAAACTACCCGCGCATCTACTAAAGAAACAAACTTTAAGACGCAAAGCAATATTTAAATAAAGTAAGAAAAATACGCACTAAACATAAACCGAGGAAGCGGTAACCAACATTTGTATTAATTTCGTACACAGTTCATTCTCATCTGCAGTACAAACTTAGACAATTACGTCATAGTGCACGTAATGCCACAAATTCAAGTTAACTGACCTAATAAATTTATTGTGTCATAACTAGCTATACTGGTGAGTTATGCTGCGCTCCGTCGACCCGTTTCCACTGTCGCTTCATAAGTTATTTACGGCGGCGTAACTTACAAAATTTACAGAACCCAATAAATGTGGTCAAGTTCAGTGTTTGGTCATATCCTAGATTACAGCTGAATTAAATATGTCTCCTCCCGAGACTCAATTTATTGCTGCGTCTATATTTGTCAGCAATGTGCCTTGTATTAATAAATAATACATATACTTAATATTGGCAATACTGAAAAATGTTAACAGGCTAATTCATCCAATAGTCGTGCTTATGGTCAAGGATAAACCTTGTCATTATGAGAGGAGAATCGTGTAAACAATCGACAAAGTAACAATAGTGATATAATTTGAAATAAGAATTAAAAATTGTGGAAACAACAGTTCATGTCAACTTCGTGCCATTTCGTTTCGCACTAAGAAATTGAATTCAAAAAGTTAAAACGTGAAAATAGAAGATAAAATATATTAAGCAAATAAGTTTAAACATTTTTAGGTCACGATACAGAAAAGTGTGGATCGCTAGATTAAAAACATAAATCTCCATAGCAACTTCTCCGTAACAAGACGAAGCGTGGTCGCATTAAATTATCAGTTCTTTGAAAACAACGAACACAGACTTCGAGAAGGGTTCCTGACATTTCTGAAGGAGATTTATAAAGAGTGTTTGAAAATCCAAAACGACTACATTTAGCACATTTGTTCTATTTATGTACACTGGTCGTGACTAATAATTTTGTTACTCTATTAGAGAATAAAATATCAATAATATATCTCGATGTGAAGTACTTTTTATTATTTTGTAATGATTCTGTACTTTCTTATAATGTATAATCATTGCGAATACGAGTTGAGAGAATTAAATAATTATGGTATTTATTATCATCACCATTGTAGCAAACTCTTGCTGGACTGCGCTCTTTGAACTTTTTTGTTTAAATATATCTGCTGATGCTTCTATGTATGTATATTTATTAATTCATTATAATATCCTTACATTCTCATCATTGTTCGCTGTTTCCTTTCACAACTCGCTACTCGGCGAGGTTATACGCCTAATGACTGGTTCGAACCTCTGCAACATTTCAGTGTAAAGTTTCAGTATAGTGTTGACAGCGCGCTATTTTCGGTGGCAAACTAACTGGCTAGAAGAATAACATTTCTGTCCATCAAAAACTAATTTTGTAAGCAAACCCTCAGTTCGAACGGCACGAGTTGAAATGTGAGCTTTATTACGTTCAAATTCTCGAAAATCCAAATATAGCGCTAAATAACTGTAATTTACATGAATTGTTGTTAACATTCTCAAGGAACCAAATACTTGAAGGAATAACGTAATATTTTTACGTATGCTTTTATAAATATAGATTGTCTTTTGAAAATAGAATAGAATATGCTACCTTCAAACTAGCATTAATTAACTTTTCGTTTGAATAAAATTGAAACATCTATGGTAAACGTGAAACACGGCAATGCAGACATTATTGTTTTACGATTCTAAGGTTCTAATTTTATTTGTGACACAATAGTACTTCAAACCAATTTATAAGTAAAAACGGAAAAGCCATTAAGGAATAACTACAAGCTGTGCCTGAGTGTACGTTTTTTAATTATACACTTCGATACCTAACAACAATCGTACGCCCTTCGTATGAATACTAATAGAACATGTACTTGCACACCGTTCTTGTACAGATGTGATGAAAAAACACGTTCTTGATGAATAGAAGCCCTCACAATACAATACCGAACCCAACTAATGGCGTTGTACTACGACGCCGAGTCGATGTGTCGTTTTAATTCACCAGAATCAAAGCCACCCCAATCATCAAACAACGCTCCAAAGTAAATAAATAGGACTAGCGAAGAGTAAATATGTGGGGACGTTGCTTCGGGTCACACTACATGTAAAAAACTGACTTTACATACACACTGATATAAAAAGTCGATACAGTAAAACACGCGTAATTTTATGGTAGCTGACTACAGCCGTGTAATTAACATTGTATAATTAAAATTTTTACACATTATTATTGTTGTTTTTAACTCCGAGGCATAAATTATAACATTTTGACGATAACTGCACCACACGTAATAAGTCTAAACGTATGTTCGCGGTAAAGTACAGTCGCGCACGACACTTCATAGCGACATAAATTGCTACTCGTAAAGTCGCACGGCCGCTCCGCGTATCATTAAAATTAAACCTTTAATGAGAAAATGAATTACTAGCAGTTATGAAAAGTTACGACCACTACACCGTGCATTACACATACTTTTATTATTCGCGGCGAACGTACGACCCGTAATGAAACGGCTCTTTATTTATTAGAACTGACAGCGCATCGACCATAAATATCGCGATATTTCGGATACAAATTTGCAAGCGAGCGCTTCTCAGCGTAACACACAAACATACTACGACTCTGCGGGTTTCATAGTGTGCTCGGTTGGAAACTTTTGATCCCCTGACATAAATCTCCATCAGAAAATAGGGAGGGACGTAACCGGCTTAAGCTTAACTGTGACTAGTGGGCCCGAACCTTACTTTAAATATATTTATAATAATGATAAAATACACTAGCTAATTTCGGTCTTTATTCGCTTCAAACTAAAGGACACTTTGTTATAACCCCCCGTTTGTTTTGGGAACGTGCCGGTTGTGCAAACATTATTTCATATTTCGGTGTTATTTTGGTAAATAAATTTTGTATTGTCAGATGCTATAATCTTGTTACTTTATTGGCTAATCTTTATAAGTACTCTGGTACGAAGCATTTACTTATATGGAAAAACATCGTTACATTTGCCGACCACTCTATCGGGTAAAGAAAAATATGGTGAAAATAGTAAAACTATTGACTCAAGGTTTACATAACCTAGACCTTTACATAACACTAGCGAAATGAAAGCTTAAAAGGGCTTATGAACTTTACGAGAAACTTGAAACAAGGCCAAAAAGAGCATTTTTGTTCGACTTATCCTTATTGAATTATTACAGAGTAAGATTCAAAGTTTGACTTAGGATATAACTTTTGTAGAGTAAAGTAAATTAACATAACAATATTGGTGTCCTTTTTCTGAATAATATAATTTTTCTTTGCTGACAGTTCCAAATGGCAGTATATTAGAAAGATTGAAGCAATTCATGTTTCATGGCATTAAGGATATTTGGATCGTAAGATTATATGGAGATATATTTTAAAATATGTATGAAATATTCATTATTATTTTATATTGCAAGTGATCTATAACATAAAGTAACGCCGGACGCAGTTAACACTTGCATGGATAATCGCAATTGGCAAATAATCACCAGCGTTTCTTTTCTTCATTGGGCACGTCTAATTTTTATTAATACCCCCAATTAACTCTTACTAACACGTACTAGACATACTGCATTCACGATTAACGACCAAGTTGACTGCAATTATCAAAAATCATTTTACTGAAAATAGAAATTACTTACACGATAAACAAAATACATACATACTCGTAGATGCATTCGTAAAAATGAGTTAAACTTTGTGTTCCCCGGGATACTTATAAGAATGTTAGCGATTAACGATAAACCAGTAGGACTAGGAAAAAATAATTAATGGTGATATTAAATTTTTAAAAGGGAATTAGACGAAAAAGCTCTGCATATGCCAATACAGTTTCTTTCATTAGCGAAGCCGCAATCTATGTACTTACGAGAATATCGAACAAGATTTTTGTACTATTTATATTTTTGGTGCGATAACTTACAAATAGCAAGAAATCAGATAGAGTTGAATAAAAAACGTATACATCTCAATGAAGACAACATCGTATACAGATATTAACGATTTTATTCATGGCAATGACCACAGAAACGACTGTGACCCAATTTCACGTTAATCATTGCATATTAACAATTTCACTTTATGTGTCATCCAAATGCTTTTATGCCGTTTCGGTGTCACGATTTTATTACAGCATGGGGTGGATATGATTATGAATATTATGTACTCGTAATATGTAATAATGATTATATCAGAATTGCTTCATATTGATCTATAATTAAATTGAACTGAGTTTAAACAATACTTTATTGCTAGGTTCGGTTTGAATTTTTTTTTTATTGTGAAGCAATTGATTGAGTATATATTTTAGGGTATTTTATCCTATTTACAACAAGATTTTAAAGCATTGTTTTTTTCAGATTTTTACAGTCCTATTCAGAGATAAAAGGTTATATGTATTATGACATGTTTTAATGTAAAAAAATCTTTTTAATGAAACGTTTTGAAATTGTATTGCGTTTCGTCAACTTTTAATATGCCTATCAATCAAACACAAAGTGAAACCGCGTTATCTTTACTAGTCTGTAGCGGAGCAGTTACATTTATTCCCTCGCAGTATATTACTGAGTTAACGGTATCATTTGGCGATTTCAATCCTCAATAGGCTCGAAGCGTGGGTATAACCCGCCTCAGTGCAGGAAAAATAAAAAAATGGCGTCTATTTCTGATACCTTTAGAGAATGTTGACTAATATTCATATTTAATAATTTATACTGTCAATATACGTTGTTGTCTTATACAATAAACTACGTGTTTTAAAACGGCATTATTCCTTCCAAGGAAAAATTTCTTTTAGTACTTACAGACAGCATAATATTCAATATTACGTTAAAACTGTTTCGTAATAAAAAAATGTCATAGTTCTTTTATATTAAATAAATAACATACATATATAATACACAAAATGTTATCCGGTTTCCATAGACGCGAGAGACGTTTAATAGTGTTTTATTCCTGTCCATTTGACAGATATCGATGGTTCAAATGTTGGCCACAACTGTTGAAGTACGAACGACAGGTTTGTACCAACCGTCGTAAAACCGTTTCGATGTTTCAGTCAGAGCTAAGGGTGATTTATTTTTTTTATTTATAGCCAGCCGACACGCATCAGTTATCGATGCTTCGAGTATTCCTATGTGAATACACGATAATCCCCACTTTTTACCCGTTCAAAGATACATAATAATAAACAGTCATTAAGTGGGTAGTTGATGTATTTAATACAAGTAGTTAACCGCGGCTTCGATCGCGTGGTAAAAATAATTTATTTTATTCCCACCTTATACCTTTATTGTTCACGTATCTGTAGCGCTTATTCGATTAAAACTTATTTTTCTGCGGAAATGAGATATTTTTCTGTAAGAAAAATAGTCTATGTCATTCTCCAGCCGTTTAACTATCTCCATACCAAAAATCACATCAACCCGTTGCTTGATTTTGACGTAAAAGGAAGACTTTTGCATTTATAACATTAGAATATAATAATAATAATAATAACAAAAAATCATATATGTTCATTTATAAATTCCGGTCTCATACCACGTTTTAAAAAAATACGTGGAAAACATATTATGTAGTTATGTACCTTTTACGTAATTCGTAATGTACCTATTAAAAATTTCTTCATCTGTTTTTAATATACAATGTGATTTTTCATTACGCATATTACTGTCATTATTTATGACAAAACACAGTAAGCGAGAAGTTTGTAAAGAGACAAGTTAAGCCACATTAGAAGTGGTCCACAATTGAAATTAATGTTCATACTCAATGCCTAACAGGGAGAGCACACCACACCATAATTATAGCCATAACAAAAGGGATATTCGACCGCATAATCGCGGGTTCGT
The DNA here is from genome assembly GCA_018246895.1 of Aspitha aspitha aspitha. Taxonomy (NCBI): domain Eukaryota; kingdom Metazoa; phylum Arthropoda; class Insecta; order Lepidoptera; family Hesperiidae; genus Aspitha; species Aspitha aspitha. The sequence goes on from DWGJ01000482.1 coordinate 6,490, forward strand.
ATGGCGATGTTCAAGACTAAAGTGTGGTAGGGAAGCGCTATGTTGAATTAGGTAAAAAAAATGCATTAAAAGTTTTTATGAGATAAGACTGATGACCTGTGGAAGATTCAGAAAGCCCGGAACGTCGAGTGGCGCTGATCAAGGAATACTCGTAGAATAGAAGAAACAACAAACAATAAAGTGGTGAGTATTCACCGCATAGGCAAGAAACCTGGACGTAGGAAATTACTAATACACAAAGCATTCCAACTTAGTGCACTGCAGCCATCACTGATATCTGCTGTTATGAACAATACGAGTATGTACTCTTTTTATATGTATATGGGTAAATGTAGAGCGCAGAACAATTCACATGAATTGAATCACCGGCAGTTTTTATATTCATAACGTAAAAAATTCAGCATCTCCTATTATCTAAATAGCAGATCTTTCTACATACAACAATGGTCCCTTACTTTGCATATTCTATTAAATGTTTACGACATTAGTGTGCAAAATGACATACCCTTCTACAACATTACCCTATAATCTGTGACAAGCGGTCGGCAATAGCGGCCAAATGTCGTTTATACGGGTAAAAATTAAATAATAACCGACCAGGCGAGCGGTAGACGATTGAATTTTTCAATGAATTCATTAAAGTTTCATCGCACGCGACAATTGCCGTTACAATTTACCGACTCTTCGAGTGAGGGGTGCTTTATGCGGAGGCAAGTGAATGGATTGATATTGTGGTAAATCCAGATGCAATTTTTTACTTCAATAATGTCAGAAAGATAAATAAATTACAAAATTTCTATAAAAGCAATCTCCAATTGTTTTGTTCTCGAGAAATGGGTACCGAATTCATCAACGTATGTATGTATGTATGTGTGTAGGTGTACTTAGTCGTAGATATAAACATTATTTTTTGAATTTGAATTTATGATTATTATGTACCACACGAGGAAGGCAGAAAGCACCGAGTGCCACTAGACATTATGTACTAAAGTATGAACAATAAAAATATTTAAAATAATACACTATTCTATAACTGATAGAATCTTTGGTTGCAAAATTTAAATATATCTGGACCGCTTGATGCCTTTCAACCCTTTTTTATGTATCAATAGTCTTGCTCCTATCCACGATCAGACGACCTATGGGAATCAGACCATTTTTTGATATCGGAAATTCGTATTCGGAACGTCGAATTTCTATGTAGTATGTACAGTTGTTAAAGTACAACTGTTTGTATTTGTTGAGAACTAATATAGTATTATTTCTTCGTCCAGAGTTTTACGTTGACAATTATATTTATTGCGGTACAAACGATAAAATTATTTACCTAGAAGATAAAATGCACGGGGTAACGGTTAAACTAACCCGAAACTGAACTGTTCAAATTTTCATTGTGCCCGGTAATTATAGTTAACCCAGGGCTGGTTGACTCGGTTAGTACGTAAAGGGTGCCGAATGTTGGCCGTTTACGCTGACCGCACCATGACCGTCAGCTTATGTTAGATACGAGTAAAATATGTTGATTCTAATGTAATTTAATTCCATGGTATGAAATCTGCATAGAGTTCTTTATAATGGTTTGTGCAATTGATAAGTCGCAGACTTATATAAAATACATTATTAACTGGATAAAGAATGTATATTAAAGTCTAGATAAACTATTTGGCATAACAAACAATTCGGAGACCGCAAGACATTTGCGGAGAGTCTCTTATATTCGTGTCTACACAAGCAAAACGGTCGGAGCGAATCTACCGAAATCGTATTTAAATTTCCCGATCTCGCCACTAGATAAGCAAAATCATGAGTTAGGTCGAAAGGGTTAAAGAAGCCTACTGCGTGCTACCGCATAATTCCGTTTACCTCGGGGTGTCTACGTCCATAACTCTAAGGAGATATTGGCTTTCTTGAGAACCCTCCTACATACAAATAGACCCAAATACGCCTACTACTATTGCTCATGAAACTCTCGTTCGACGAAATATACCTACGTACTATCGATTTGCATAGATTTCTAGGCCATATGTTTGTTACACAGTTTTACTCGATATATTAAGGAATGAAGAAAATTCATATATCTTTCGGTGCGGTTGTTCTAACACTCACTATGCCGGTTTGCTGCACAGAGTCCTAGTTTCCATTCCCGGACCCTAACTGGACAGGTAACAAAATGATTAATTTGTCTGCTTTGCATGTGGGTGTATTGTCTACGTGCGCACGTCCACTACACCCACGACATAGTAGGATAGGAGAGACACGACAAATAATTTTATACTCACGTGGGCCCCCGAGTGTGAAATGTTATTAATTATTCATTAATTTACGTTTTTTCTTACCTTAGCACCTAAGATTGCTTAGAATACGTAGACGAAGTGACAAGGGTAAATGATGTTATAGATTACTTTATTTCAAAATTTACTCATTGATACGCTTATTGAAAATATATACCTAAATGTCTAAAACCAGACGACGTATGTAGGTACTTTTTGATCTTGGTAGTATTGAAATTCTCTTACAATAATATAGAAGGATCACTTAGGAACCGTACTAAAATCGACATTTAATTTGAATAAAATAAAGGTATAGGTGACTTGGCCGATGTCGAAAATCTTTTAAGTAGCAAATAGTAGCAAATGTTGTGTTTGTTCAAAAACCGTAGAGCTACCTAAACAATACGAAAAGAGTTCTACATATATCTGAATCACCAGGGACAAAACAAATATTCAACAATTGCACGGAAACGCTCTCATCAACGGTCAATAAGTAAGTAAGCACAAATAATATTAATGTAATTAATGCTCGATTCAAATGGTATTCAACAACAACTCTCCCGCCGGATTGCTTGCATATATTGGCGTAAAATCGTTGCCGAAATTAGGTACTCGTTACAACGCCACCGAATAAAGTGAACTAAGAAAGAAATCCTCAAAGAACTGTAACGACGTACATAAATTCACAGCTTAGGTGTAAAAATTATCAAGAAAACTGAATGATATAGAGCAGAGCGATTTCCATTAGCATGTCAATTACACACAAATGTATTAGTTTCATTCTTAGCGAGAGCATCGTTAACCGTCTATTGTTTAGCCGCACGTAATGGAACAAGTCAGTTTGAATTTGGAATATTCATTAGTGAATCGAATAAATTAGACCGTTACGTACTCCTGATACGGATATATCCGGCTACAATAATATCGGTCGTTGGGTAATCTAATTATGCAAACACAGTGTTGTAACGTCGCATTTTATTTCACGCACCGCATTTTTATCCGGACCTTGGTCGTAATTTAGGTGCCCTAATCCACGCGTACCCGCGGCAAGGGTGGAACAGGGAAAAAGTAAAGGGTGATTAAAGATAAACAACGGTTCAACGTGGACCCCCGGTCGGATAATTTGCAATTGTATCATTATCTTCGGCGGTAAATTAAACCGGGACTTTTATATTGGAGGCTGTGACTTAGATTTATGTTGAAGGGATTACTTTGAAATTGCTAGAATTATTGAGGGGTTTTTGAACTCTACGAACTCTGTCTCCGTCTGAGGTATTATCATTATTATCGTTATTAATATATAGCTGTCGTGTATTACGAAGTGCGCGCATTGTGACGGGTACTGAAATGGCACCCGCTAAGTGTATATTTATATCTGAGTTATTGAGGAGATTTTACTGGTTGGCACCGTGGTAAGTTCTAGCAGCATAAATGGTTATCCATATGTTTCATACGGTTTTTAATGACAATATATTGGAACATTATCTAAACTATCTAATGTCCATGTCTCCATTCTAACTTATTTAATAAATATTTGTTTAATGACAAAATGCAATGCTTTTAAATAAAAGTCTGAGTTCTTCATAGTATTCTTTAAGGTTATGGTTATGAGCCTTCTATTAATAAGAGAATACCAGGTTTGGAAGAAAGGCTTTCTTAAATACAAAAATCTGACCTATGAGTACGATGTCGGACCTTTAAAATTGTTCAGGTTATACAATGAAACTGAAGAAAAAGTTATTAATTTTCATTAGAATGCTAGACATGCTTCAAGCTGAACTAATATTGCGAAATTTATTGCAGACTTTAAAGAAACTCTCTTCGTCGAACTAAAGCTGTGCGTTTATTAAAAATCTTTCATTCCCAGCCAGTTCCAGTAACAGTTGTTATTTCATTCACAAATGGTCTATTAAAGTATTATTTGTTTCCGTTATTGCACCTTTTGTTTTGAGCTACACTTTATTAATGTTGAAGTTCTACAACTTGCGAGCGTCCATTAATAAAACTTTACTGATGAGTTCAAAATATAAGTATGTATTTAGAAATTTGTAACACAAGTTTTTACTAATGTCTGTACAGGTGGTCAGGTGTTAACTTGTCCTATTATGTTTAAAACAATAAAACGTCTTGAAATAAATATGCTTACACGACGAGTTGATTTACTCTGTTTTCTTAACGATTCTATCACCTGATAAATTTTCGCGAAATCTGAATATCGCGAAACCCATTAATATTTATGGTAGTAGAGCACGTGTAAGCGATATATTTTATGGTTCTGCTTTAAATAACCTCTCGTTAGGTTTGCTTCATACTATAAAATGTGATGTTACCCTGTAAACTTATAATTAGGGGTTATAAACAACGTAGTAATATATAGCTGTGGCCTTGGAAGACATAGAGGTTCAGGTATCCTATAGTGAGTGAAGGACATACGTTTTGTTAGTGTTTTGTATATAAGATAAAAAGGTTATTAAATAAAAAATAGGTAATACAAAAGGCCTATGTACAATCTCATCTGGATCTGGATATATTTCACCAAGTCGTTTCTTTCTCGAGAGAGCAAGTTCTATGAATATTTTTGGGTAATACGAATCGGAAAACTATTGTTACAAAGCGGGGAATATTTGATGCTTTTGTCTCTGTAACACGTACCACACATTCCAGACTCAATAATGCAGTGACTTCATAATATATTTTATGACATGACAGTTTTATTCTACGTGTCTCTTTTTCCTGCGTTCCTTTCATCCCCCGTTAAATCCATCTGAGGAATTATCATTAAAAAAATAAATAAAGAGAATATGAATAATCTTGCCTCTAAATAATCTATTTTAATAAAATCTAATGAATGATTAATAAATAATTGAAGTTTTAGTAATAAAAATAGATACGAATGATTATGAGATATTAACTCACATCTTCATATAAAACTACAGGTAAGTTTGCGAAGCAGATCAACATTCAAATCAGCGGGTAATTTATTGTTATATTTACGGAGTATCTTTATAAGTAATTTTTGTAAGCAACTGCCGTGTCCGGTCCGGTATATTGTAAAAAATGATTTTTTGATTGGCCCAACCGTAATGGCCAGTTGTAAACGTAATCGCATAGAGATGTTACAACGCTGTTTGGCGTAGATTACAGTAATATGCTAAGAATTGATTTATGTAACGAATTACAAAAATTGTAGATTGTTATTTAAAAATTCCCAAAAAAAATTGACGGTATAACCTTGCATTGAGTATACGGTATATTTTTATCTGTGTCTTTTCTTTGTAAAATTACGAACTGTCGACAGTGTTCTGTAGTTTATAAGTTATGCCTGTTATTTTATTTAATTTTATTCTTTTTATTAGAAAATCTCACAATGATGTACCTATTAACCTACAATACATGGAAAAGAATAGAAGAACGGCATTAAAAAGTTGTTAGCAATTTTTAATTTGAACACGATTCCGCAAGTTTAAACAACGTTTTTCTCCATACATTTCTTGAATGACAACTTTATAAAGATATCAAAAAGCTTCGGGTCACCGCAAGCCAGTAGGACATCCCACTGACGGGACGTACACATGTTATTGACCCTGTCCTATTGTTAACGCCATATGGCAACCGAAATCTCGTGCCCACACGAAATTTACCAGAATTTTCTCTCCCAACACTGGCAAACCTGTTGAAAGATGTTGTGATTCGAACATCTTTTGGTAGTACGTTTTTTAACAAAACAAATTGTTTTCTTGTTCTTTTGTTTTAGCTTTTACGCCTTCGCATTCAGTTTTTCGATATGGTTATTAATCTGAAGTATTTATAGCTACGTTACCTATTATTCGATTTTGATAGACTACAATTAACAAAATTTTAGGTAATCGAGCAATTTTATGTAAGTAGTTTTATAAAGTTACTAGTACTGTACCTACTAAAAGTGTCATGAGTACTTTCTCAAAGAATTGTTTCAATTTTATTTGTTAACGCTAGGTCAGTTAACACAAGAAGGTCGTACAACAATATTTATCCTTTAAAGGGCTCGTTAGAATATCATAGTACGATAAATGTCGCATACAATTCATTATTAGAGTGTTTTACGTACCTACTACCAATTTACATTTTTTTCGTCGACACATATCGTATAACTTTCACTGGGTTAATATATTATTAATATACATACATAACTACACAGTTTGCGATATATTTCTAAAATGTTTATTCAAAGTTATATAACCGAACCGTAACAAACTTCCTTACCTCCATCAATTTTGCTATCTTGTCAAAACCCCGAGAGCCCCACATATGTTGACCGTTTTAGTTCCCTAAAAACGGACTTTATAATGATGCGAAATTATATCCGAAACAAGGGCATGAATTATTATTGGATAGACAAGGGTGGACGTGATAAAAACAGATCTTCTAACACGTAATTACGTAATTGTGCGCCCTCGCCGAGCCGTAGGGCTCCGATGCCTCACGAATATGGGATAACCAGACACCGAAAAATGAAATTACAGTTGAAGGTATATTTCTATGGATATGACATGAGATTTGCTTTGAAAGACTATTACATCTTATTCAAGGCAGTATATCATGCGTTAGTATGGAAAGAGAGATAGCCAAAAAGAAATAAAAAAAAAACAGATAGGAAAGGTTGTGGATAGCGGATAATTAAAATGACGGTTAGATCATGATAACTAAGTTCATGTTATAAAGCAATGTGCAGCTCTATATACACAGTTTGACGGTTACTTGCAACAAATACGTAATTTAGACATATGTATCTAATAATATAAACTCTTATAAACCGAGTTCATTATACTGCAAAGATTTATTTTAAAATTATATACATACATACATATTTATATGCAACAGAATATGAGCACACTAAATATGCTTTACTTGTTTCATTATCATCGATTGAACCATTTATGTCGAAGTCTTATTGGAAAAGATCTTTCGATTGACAGACATTCTTATAAAATCTTATCAACGTTACATTGCCAACGATGCGTGGAGATACAGAAAGGGCCGAAAGAGCTTAATAAGACGGTGGAAGTAAAATATTTTCTGTACCGGAATTGTTAATAACTGTACGTTGCGGTTGAGGTCCGATAGAGGCGCCAACGATTCCCGTTTAATTTGAAGCTCGAGCAGGAAAGAAAATATTAACAAGACAACGCCTAATTATAGGCCGCAGAACAAACAATGTTGGAAAGTTGTGTCGGCTCACGACGCCGTATGGCTTGTTCTCGATAATCAGAGGTGGCATGGTTGATTTTTATAAGTATGATAATTATACATAAAATTAAGATTTTTATGTACAAGTTTATGGGTGCATTAAATATTGAAGTAATAAGCGACAGATATGTACTTTTGTATAAGCAACCAAATCGATAGTATTATAAATATATTTATCTGATTTGAGATTATACATATATAAGTTATCAAAAACTATCATCAACATCAGATGTCATCTCCACTAAATAAATATTTGTACACTGGAAATACAAACAAATACAAACTACTTAGGAAAAACGACAATATTAAATAGATAAATAATCTACTCAAAACTTGGACCACAGGCATATTTACCTTGTTTATTCATCAGATGTACCGTTTAACAGATACTGCTATTACTTCGATATTATGGAAACGATATTCACAACTTGAAGTTCAAACATCGTATAAATTAAGAGGGGTACGTACATATCTCCAAAATGTCGGCATAATAAACCATATTTCGATCTTAGACTGAATTAGTTATGAAGTTTCTGTCTAAAATTACTCTGCACGATAGTGAGCTTACAACAGCCATCCTGTGCTATGCATATTAATGAACGCGCATGTTATTAGGGTGATATCTAAGGGTACCTTCATATATACACGTTGTTAGGCATATTCGCAACTCCATAATTGGCTTAACGGCAGAATGTTATCAGTAAAGATTCTTTGGTTGCCGACTTCCTATTAATTTTTTATTAACGTAATTATTATTAATCACACATTCAAGTCTCGCTATGATGTCGATGATACAAGAACAGACGATCTGTAGGTAGAAAGATTAGACTAGTCAGTAAATCGTGTAGGAAGTTTAGCATATTGAGGAAGTTCGAGATTTTGACAATAGATGGCGGGAGAAACGTTACACGGATTGTAAAGTATATATTATACAAAAGCTGTAAAAACAGGCTGAAACCGGCATCTCATCGCAAACTACTTTAGTTTTACATATGTTGGCGACTGTGACTAACAAATGGCTCGACTGCCTATCTCTTGGGTTAAATTTCTAGACAAATATATATATCTTATAACATGCTCAACAAAAGATAAATAAAATCTTTATACAACTAATAACTTTCATTTCATGAAACCATTCATTTTACTGTAAAATGTAAAGGTAGGCCCAACACAATATCTAATACCTACTAATGTGCGTTTGATTCCTACCACTCGATTAATGCTGACCCAAATTATGTATGTAGTAAACCTTAAGGGATCGACAGTACCCTTTAGAGCGATCCCTGGTCTACTGAGCTTGTGCATGATAAGTTATTAGTCAATAAATATTCATATGGCCATCGATCCTTGTACGTCGTTGATGTTATGGGTAATTTATACGTATAAAACGCCTGCACCGCAAGTGTTAGATATCTAAGCGAATTTCAAAGACGCCGGTCTCGAGCAATTTATAGGTTGATATTAGTTCTTGCATAATATACAAGTGTACAGGAAAATACAAGCCTTAGATCTCTTGAGAAATGTTATGTACTCTATTAGAATTTTGTTGAGTAATGCACATGGAATAAGCCGATAACTTTGTTTGCCTTTTTTCAAAATCCTCAAATTTCATCAGCATTTAAAGCTGGTAGTAATAAAGTTTAGTGTTTAAACATCATTGTTTTCAATATAAACATATTTATATACACATTCAATACAAATCATGTCATAATAATTTTTACGCTACGTATTTGGGAATGACCAGATTTTCTTAAATTAAAAATGTATTTCATGTCGTCCACGGTATTATAGAACATGTTTACGAAAATTAATGTCATCACTAATATTTGTTTATCTTTACGACGTTCCCCAGTATAGCACGAGTGACAGAACAATTTATGGTTTCTCACAGGCCCGAATATTTCCGAGAAATGAATACCAATTATGATAATTATCACGCCATCACAAGTTTAATCTCGAAGACGGCCATAACAATAATTAAGTCTGTATAGAGCGGTATCGGCACGAAACAAGCAAGGCTTAGACAAAAACACTGTCAACATGAAGTTCTTGATTTCGATTTACGACATTTCACTATGACTTCCATATCATGTTATCTCCAAAACAAATCTTTTCGAAATTAGTTATTAAGTCTTCAAAGTTAAGGTTTAATATCAAACTACTTTAACGCAACCTTGCAAGTATTATTTAATCAGTTTGGTGGAATCAGAAAGATTAAATATCAAGTTCTCACACAACCATTATTCGTAGTATCAAAACGGAGATGCGGCAGCGGCTTTTTCTAAATTTAATGAATTATAATTATAAACAATTACGAGCTGATTTAATGAATAAAGAAAAACGGTAGAGCAATGAGGGGGATAGTTTATTGGTCGGTTCATCGGTGTGAGTAGGAGGTATGCAGTGAACGCCTACGCGGTATCTTTAGGCATACGATTCGGCAGGCGATAAAAATCGCCGGTCTTATTCGTCCGTCTTTTTTTAATTAGTGAGGGGTCCGATGTGAACCGAGTGGCGGCCATTGTATAGGAATAAATACGACGTTTATAAATGATCGGGCTTCCGACATGGACATTGAGAAGGACATAAGATAAAACATGATTCTGTAGGCACCGGGTTTATTCTATTCAAATGAGCATACGAATTTCGTGGATTCTTTCTTCAATGCCGGATTCGAAGGTGTTGATTTTGGATTTGCGGGGATAAATGTTTCAAGGAATGGTTAGATCCGCAAAGGAGCTTCGGTGAATGGTACATATGTCAAGTAAATATGCATAACTAATTTAAATTTTTGTTAATTAATGATAATAATGGTATATTTTTTCGAGCAATTTAAAGTAATTAACTTCTAGAAGATCACTGAATAAAAAACTTAAAATAATAAAAAACTTAAAAGTTCATCCATACCACATTTCATTTATATAGGAATAAAATATATATCTATATATATTATTCCTAGATATATAATCATTTAACGTTTAATATTTACTTGTAAATTTTGCATTATATGTTTGAAATTAACGTATTATCATAACCAAGTGGCACATTTGGTTTTCATAATTGGCGGGAAGCTATTCTTTGAAGGTTTCAACTAAGTTATAATTTCGCGGTCTTATAATTTACATAAATTTGTCGGGGCAAGCGTATAATTCATACGTCCGATAGGACAAGAGAGCAAACAGAATGATTACAAATGCTAATCAAACAGTAATAATACAAATTAGACCTTTTCACTCGAATGTACTGGGCCTAAATAAATATAAGGGATTTAGTATATTATCTCTATGCGTTCTAATTTTTTGCATTGCTCATGGACTGGAATGAATTGGAGCGGGTTTTTACATAATTAACCCATATGGTGGGACGCTGAACATATGTATTTATCAAGACTTGGAAATCTACATACGAACACATCAATGTCCACTTAATTCTGTCAATCAAACCTTTGAGATAAATGTAGCAAATGTGGCTGTCTTCGATGGCTGCTGCGGTTATATTAAATGCAACATGTATCATTTGTTTTGTACAGTTACAAAATATAAGTCAATTCAAATGCAATAAAAATATTTGTCTTTTTAATTGCGTTCTAATTGCTTTATAAATGCTCCGGCTACTACACTCGTTCCGACTACACCCAGTCGACGTATAATTACGTAGAATGTAGTAGCCATATTATTGTGCAAAATAATTATTTCTCACCATGTTATTTGCTGTGCCGTGTAAAATATTTCAGTGATAAATTTATATTTAGCCTGTTATAATAATTTGATATTTTCTACTGAATATACTTGTTTTTATCTAATAGTTTGAAATTGAATGTCTAATAAAGCAAGCTTTTCAAAGAAAATCAAATTTTTTCATTACACTTTCATTTCGTTATTTCTTAATAATGAAATCAAAGTTTACAATATTATGTTGTAAATATTCGTGGAGGATAACTGCAAATTCACTTGTACATCAATTTATTATTTGTAATAAGCAATACCATTTCATAAACTTTAGACAAAATATAAATTTTTCCTCTATTTGATAAATATTTATTAGGAATTTGAGAGAAACCGAGGTTACTATTCTATCATATTCTGGAAAGCTTGAGGACTCAGACTACATTATACCGTTTTGGAATATTCTATGAACCTAGTATTATTCCTAAACAGAATATACAAGCAGGTGTATATGGATGTGAACTCTTTGCTAAAAAGCGTTTTGAAAAAGCATTAGCGCTATTGAAATAAATCTCACAATAGAAAGGATATGTGACAAGCAAAAGGACCGATGCACAAAAATTGTGAGTTCCGTTGCAAAGTTTCTAAGTTTATCGGCTATTGTACTTACCGCGCTGGAAATAAAGTCTAAAATTGAATGGATTAAACTTATCTAAGCAGTAAATAGAATACGGTACGAGTGCTAGTATGAATGACATGTTCAAATGTCTCCGAGATAGATTTTTGGACAATACGTTGTAATTGGTGGGTTGGGTACCTGGGTACGACGGTTTTGTGTGCAACAATAGTTGGTTCGGTCACAAAAGGCCATGTACAAGCCAGAATACAGAAGTAATTTACTCATTGAGAATTATAAAAAAAACGCTAAAGAGTAATCGAGAACTCCTTGTATTTTTTATCCTCATGTACGTTATAATTATAACATAGGTTCACACTAGAATTGCATGTGATATTTTTCAAACTTAAAATTCAGCGGTACAACAGGCAATAAACAAAAACATATTATCGTTTTGATAAAATGAAAGAGATTTTTTTTAAGTCTTATTAAACATCAACAATTTTTTTCAATGACGTTATTACAATGTACATTAAAAGTTGTTAGCATAAAGAACATCTCTAACAACAATTTTCATTAAGTAATTTGCACATTGTGATAATAATTCATGTTTTATGGAAAATTATTCATGTTTTATCAAAGAGTCGGGATACCATTAATGGTAATATTTGTGCTAACCTATTTTCCGCGCGGATGCAGGAGTACACGAAAGAATAATACAGTACGTTAATTAAGCTAAGGCACGCTGTAAAATAAAATGAATGAAAATAAAGCATTTCAAAGTAAGTATTTTCTGTACGATGTTTACAGTGAAGGAGAGTTGTGTATGTAAGAATGTATTTATATAAGAATTATAACAACATTTATACATATAATATGTTTTAAATCTGTGTCCAGTAGTAGTATGTAGAAAATACAAAGATGGGTTTAAATTATGAATATGTATTTCAATTTTTAACACCAAAGAAGAGCTATTCACGGGCTAAAAACAGGGGAGGGTTAAAGCCACTTTCAAATTAAAATCCGCGAGCATATTAGACTTGTAGAAGCAAGACCAAATGAAATGCGCAAAACTTTTAACTCCGGTATTAGCCGGTTACCTACTTGTTCCGTTTCGGCCACGACTTTCATAGGCTTCTATGCGCATCCCTACATTTATATGTATTATATTTAAATAAACGACCCGTAACTCGAAACGAAGCTTTTAGTTACGCTGAAATTCGTAAACCGCAACATCTGGCGTGTGTTATCAAAGTACGTAGTCACAGATTGCATTTTGTCTACTTTCCCAAACGGGACAGTCGATAATACACCTTATATGTAAGCATTACAAAACATTTTTGTGTGACACTGAGAGGTGGATTTTCCCGCTCTTCGGCTCCTTTGCTACAGACGGAGGTGGTTCAATCTGTTGTCTCGTCTGTTTCGGTACTATCGAGCTATTTCACACAGATGCGAATTGCGGGATGAAGAGGCGCAAACTCGATTTTCCTCGGGCTAAAATGAAAATCTCGAGATCGCATTGAAATGAGTATTAAACGAGTGTTTTGCGAATCATACCCCTATCTCGCGTGATGCCTGGAGCGACTGTATCAAGGAAACTTAGTTTGAGCGTTTACACACTCCCAACTTTATCCCGCGTTTTCCCGGTATTTGTTTACTCGTATTTCGCTTATTTAGTTTGCGAAATAGATCGATATCTCTATAGCTAACCGTATAATTTATATGTAGAATTTATTCTATGGGAATTTATTTAATGCTTTTATAATTATATTCAGGTATGTATATAATATTCCTTTGTAGATAGATATTAAAATTATTATAAAATAACATGGCGACTTTATTGGTACAGACGACCAATTTGGTAAATCCTGATGTATTGCGCAGGGGCTTTGATTCCCGACCGAATCAAGACCACAGCAATGGTTTTACATACCTATATAAATACATGTAGTCTATTGTACGTCTTTTTGCCGCTTTAATACAGTAGTAACAGATTTCTTAGTCTATGGTGGATTAGATATTAAAACATAAAAATGTTTGAAACTGTCACCATAAATATTTTTTATGAGATATAAAGAATAATATTTGAACCAAATAGGGCGATTGTTACATCGGTAAGAAAAGTAACATAATCGCAAACCATAACGCACATTACCTACATTTCCCTTCTTATAATATACGAGTTTAATGTGCGTACGTAGCAGTTATATAATGGAAAGTTGGGGTAAAGGATTGCGTGGCAACGTTCCGACATCGAATAAGGAAAGTTTTAATATTTTTACTCCTTCCTTCCTTCCTCATTTGTAACGTCCTCCATATTAAAAGTATTCATGTGGTTTTGCGGCTGATAGAATACAGGGCGAAATTTATTTAATATAATATCTCTATCACCTACCTTATTTCTGCTGTGAATCATCGCACAGAAGACCGCCTAGTTTCTTTTTAAAATTCTATGCATATGTCTTCATCAACCATTAGTTCTCCATTGTTGAATTCGTGTCGGTTTTGTAATCGAGGTTTTAACGTCTGCATCGTGTTTGCTACACATTTTACAGATTTTACTGTAAACTTAATAATAATTACGCCATTATATTAAGCAATAATTTACTCATAGCAATTTATTTAGGAAATTTTTAATAAAATCTTTTTCGTTATTTACCAGTTATAGTTTGGTTTCGGTGTGTTTTTCAGAAAATATAAGCATAGACATACCTACTCTTTATATTTTGTTCTTGAAAGCTTATGTATTAGGTAATAAGCATGTATATTGTTTTGTACAATTATTTTCACTGGCATCTTACTAATAAACAAATAGGTGAGTGAGTATGCAAATTTAGCCACAGCATTCCTAACCTATTTATACAACGAAGATACATAAGTTAATTGAATAAATGGTCTTCGTGTCAGTCATAGTTTCATGAATCATTGTCACTGAGGTAATTGGTATTTAGAGCACTTGTGAAATCGTTATCTCGCTTAATAAATTGATGAGAACAATTGAAGAAAAGAGGCCTGTTTATACAATTTATATATAAGAGAGAAAGGGGCTTAGAAGATTTTATTTGGTTTCTAGTTTGTTAAAAATACTTATGTATTCAGATAAGGTATCCAAATGTTAATACATTAATGACTAGATAAGAATCAATTCCAATTTTAACTTACTTAATATACAAATTGATCAATCAAAACATGTTATATGAAAACGGAGAGACGATCGATCTGAGACATTATCCGACGATCTATTGAAGAAATAATAGAAACAATACCCACAGCTATACAAATGCACATATCAAATTTAAAACAATGAATCATACGAACATTGTTACGATATCAATCTAGAAACGCGAGCAGAGCTTAATAAATCAAACACATTATACCTACCTTACGATTGTTCCGACTCATTATTGTCTCTACGGGTATTATTTACACAGTGGAACAGTAGGTAGGAGACCCGCACTTACACTGAGGATTACCAAGCTTTTTACCGTCGTGGGATATTTGGAAATCTTTAATTTATCACGTTAAGCTATTTAAACAACAACCGCAAAAGTAATTATTTTTATTTATTAAAATATAAAAATTCTCTGCTCTAACCCACCACCGTGAAATAATCATACAGCATTATTTGATTATTAAAATTGTAATTGTATTGTAAAGTAAACACCTATGTGTTTACCTATGTATTTATTACGTGAAGGAACTCTTATCTATGCAGTGTTAAAAATAATCCGAATACTTAGCACATGTTGAATTGTATGCTAAATAATTAAGCAGGATGATTGTAATTAACATTAGCGGTATCGTTATTGTGTTAAGAGTCAAATAAAAATTATTGTTATTACATGAATGTTTTTAGTTAAACCGTCCCATGTATCCGTTTCAATCATCTTATATTAACTTTGGTAAGTAAGTCTCTTAGCCTCCATTCATCAATGAATAGATCGATATATAGCTACTATTTCGTATCGTATTTAAAATATGTCCTACACCATTTTGTAAGATGGTGTTTGCGGCTTCGCCCGCCAGTCGAAGAAATACCGCGAACGAAATGTCTTGGCACGCTCGAAAACACTTCAATTTCTCAGTCCTAAACAAATATGTTACCGGTGCAGTAATTGCTGTCTGTGTTTACAATCTTTTATTGTATATTGCAAAGCAAATATTGTTTTTGAATGCATCACTTGTTTTACCTACAGCTGCGACCCATTCCGGCTTTTTTGAACCAAAAGTTAATTTGGCGTTCATTTGATTTGTATCGTGTTTGTTTTTCGAACTCCATCACGAATCTGTCGGCTCGTTACAGAAAAAGTGGGTTTTGTTACCGCTGTTGGTAACTGAGCCCGATCATTAGAATTGAAATTTCAAAGGTTACTGATTTAATATCCATCTCTTTTGGGCGTAGTTAAGAGGTTATTTTCTAACAACTGCTAATAATTACCTTTAGTGTCACTGACAAAGGCATTAGAGATACTACAATTTATTTGTTATCAACACCACAAACTGACTTTCATACGCCCAGTCCCTCCTACCAACAGTAAAAAGTAACATTATAACAACAAGGCGTATAAAAAAAGCCGAATTGAATCGTGAAAGCCGGTATGAATAAACGGCACCTACTTGGAATAGCTAAGATTTCAAACGCTGCTGAGGCTACCGTGTAATTCGAGATCTAAAAGGAAGCTTACGCGACAGAATGGGACAGTTTACAAAAAACACTTTCAATCGAGCGAGAAGGAAACCCAATACTGCAGTGCAATGTGGATTAAATTTTGTACAATCTAGGGACGCAATCGGCAGCTGTTGTCAGAAATTTAGCTAACCAGGGACGCCAAGATGTTCTTGGAAACGCATTCGATTATCTTCCAAGCTCATTGTTGAAGCGAAATAAAACGAAATGACGAAATCGAGTGGTTTCTGCATTAAAAGAGTTAATATATATGAGATTAAAAATAAAGTAATACTAAAGCGGTATTACTTATCAAAGGTGTGAGCTAATACATGTATTATACGAGTACCTTAGAAATACATTAAGGATTACGACTGAGCTATTGCTTTAATGCTTCATTAATTGCATTTCGCAATTTCATCCACGTGGAATACTACTATTAATTGTTGTCTACAGACTTATTTTTAATTTTCACACTTTTATACAAAAATTACGAACTATCATACAAATTTTTGTTCTCTACTTTTATTCTTCATTCATCAAGGTTGCGCAATACAGAATTTTTTTTCGAAACTAACTGGTAATTCAACAAATTAGCTGCTGCAAACAAACAATTTATATTTATTTTTTGACTCTATATCTTTTTGGACTTTTGGTGCTGGTATTTATTTCCACCAGAAACAACCATTAAAGTGATATCACCCGTGACTCATTTTAATAGTCTAATGAGGTGATTAAACACATCAACATTTTTAAAAACAAGCAACAAATAATAACGAGAAAATTGGTCTATAAAATTTATGACTTCCAAAATCATGGTCGAATGCGATGTTTCACGTTTATCAAGACGCTTTTACGCATACCAAATTTTATGGTGGCTATAACATCGGTTTTCTATAAAATTTTGTTGTCATACTCGTACACGAGAAAACAAAACAGGAGTTCAGTATTATGACACGAGCCTTATAAAAGTAAAAACGATTTATGTGCGTTGTAAGTCAGGTAAAATTGAAATTTACCACATTTTTACGATAGCCCGCATTGGATAAATTACAGTCTTAGGCGAAATAAAAACAAATCGTGCTTAAAACACATCAAAGTATTTTAAACACACGGTGATAAATATATACTTAGTATTATAAAGCTGAAGAGTTTGTTTGGTTGAACGCGCTGTACTCAGCAACTACTGGTTCCAATTGAAATATTATTTTCGTGTTAAATAGTCCACTTATTAAGGAAGGCTATATAACATCGCGCTATGTCTAATAGAAGTGAAGCAGCAATGATAAATGTTGCAAAAACGGGAAAACATTGATTTCATTGATTTGAAGCTGCGGGCACAGCTAGTTTTACATATGTATAAAGGTCACCATAGCTTTGTAAATATTGATCTCGACTAAATTAAAGCAATTCAGGCTTCACAAGAAGAGGTTTTGAAGACACTAAAAGCATACTTAGCTCGTAAGTCGCCGCAAGTAGTTAGTAATTCGAGATCACAGATCGCTAAAGAAAAAAACATTAGTCGGAGTGTGTAAAGAAAGCGAACGGCGACCCGACAAACAATCAACTAGCTAGTCTTCATGTAATCCGATACTAATGGTTCTAGAATCTTCTAGAAAGCTCGCGGCTGTACTAATATCGTAGCTATAAAAATGGGGATTTACGGTATATTTCAGTATAATGGTATAATATTTTTGTAAGAAAGCCGAAGAGACAAAGTTAATGAGGAATATTTGATCTTGTTAGTTTCATACAAAACATCTCGTAAAAAAAAGTGCGTAAGAAAATATTTGTCTTTAATTTCATTATCTAATTTATTTAATTAACAATAGCTGAAAAAATTTCATCCGTAACATGTAAGGTGATTTTATTATTTTTATTTAAAGCTATTTAAGTACCTATTATACAATATGTATGTACATACGTATTTGTATAATCCATTCGGTGACCACAACACAGGCGTTTGATTGCTTACTCGCATGATTCAGACTGTCATTTTATTATTAACATTACTGATATTTGATCAATGAAAGCTTTATTAAATGCTTTATAGCAAAGGAACATTTGTTAAATTACGAATCAGAATTCATTTTATGTCAGAAACTTGCACTCGACTGACATTGAACGAGATCTGTATCACGCACTACAAACTATTGACAAATGGCACAACTTTAAAATAAAATCTGAGGTTAAATCGAACAAGAAAATGTCTTGTATTATCCATTGTCCGACAATCACTAGCTTGTAAACGTTTGTTACATAGAACAAAAAAAATAAGAAGTAAAACTAGTTTTAGAAATTCTGTCATGATTTTTTCAATACATTCTTTTATATATTTGGAGACATTTACATTGATTGGACGTACATTTACCAATTGTGGCTCTGTATTTTAAAGTACCTACCTACATATAATTAAATTTGGGCTAATTAAACGAAAATTGTAGTAATAAATAAATACCTACTTTAGAAACATGATTCCACATCAGATGATATTTATGAAAACTTGATGAAAAATGAATAACCGATTTTGTTTTTGGATATATCGAATAAACAACTTTTTAATCTAAAGCGGGTTGTCGTAAGATTAGGATATATTCCACTTTCGGACATTATCTTGGCATTTGGTAAATCCGTAAGTATCGTCATATCATCATAGGTCCCAGATATTATTGGGAGTAGGTTGGTAGTTTTCAATTAGATCGAAACGATATGAGTTCCTTTTCGGAGTCAGTCCATTAATCTATTTTTTTTTGTTCTCGTGTGAAAGATCACGTTGTCATTCATCGGCATGGTGCTTTAATAAAGTAAAAAGCTTACAGCTTTTTATAAATAAAACATCCAGTAGAGACTTTGGTGACATCGAAGATCTTATCCGAACTAAGTCTTTGCACAATGGCGTTTTAATAATGGCTTCCCAAAAAATGATCTATATCAAAAACTACTAAGGGGATAGAAATGTTATCCAGCAATCACACACACATAATGAAAAAAAGCATTGTGCTTGCATGTGTGCGTTTATTTATATCAAAGGGTTTTGGAGTCAGCTTGTACATCTCAAAAGAGTAAAAAGACGAGACCGGTATAGTAAAAATGCTACAGAAAACGTATCTATTTTAACGTTTAATAACAGAATACCTCGTAAAACTAGTTGTGTTATGTAGCGACAGAGTTGAGTTTTTGTATATTTTTTGTCAATCTGATTTTTAGTTGTGATATCGCCCTTGGCTGTCGGGCACTCTCGTTAATGGGTACCTATGAGGCCCAAGCCCGCATTATATGTGTGCTCAGTTCCATACACTTTTACTGGCGACCCTACGTGACAAAACTTTGTCCCTCCCCACATTCAAATTTCTGAAGGAGCAATTGAAATCGGAGATCGTAAAGAGAATTAGAGCAGGGTCTTTTTCGAGCGCCCGTTTTGTTTCGGGCGCGTTCAAAGCGGGGCTTCTTTTGAATCTCGAACAGCCATCGATGTGGAAGAGGGGCTGCGTTTATTGGGATTCCCTATGGCCTACCAATCGGCCGGTGCTAAGTCGCGTAATCTAATAGCTTATTAATGAGGGGAAGCCTTCGATCGGTCCCCATTCTTCTATCGTAGTAAACTTTAAAATAATAGATCCAATCTCGCTTGCCTATTTATTTGACGGGTCGTTGCGCGTATCGCCGTCTTGTTCCTGCGGACGCGAACGCGATGTGGGAAGGTCGGTGGCTCGGGCGATGGCTCCTCCCACTAAATTTATAATACGATAAATGAGCGAAGTCGGCGCGGAACCGGCCGCCGAGATAACACGTAATGTGAGGTTATTGCGTGAAAACAAACGGCAAAAAACTAATACGTAAGACAGATACAGACCGGAGCAGTACATCTTTATGATTCAAGTCAACCGACATATAGCTGAGAAAATCGCGCTCCATGGATGTTTGTGTGAAATAATTTAAACTTACGTTATCTATAAAGCTTTTACATCGTACACATGTATATATTATAATACATAGTACGTAATTGGAAAAAATACAAATAATTCTTAGTTCAACACGGTTTATCCTACATGATCGTCTGGTTACCGACTCTTAAACTCACGTCAAGTTGTCAAAAAACGATAAACTGATTTGTTTTGATTTATTTTTGAACTAAACTAGAGTTTGAAAATTGACACCATTACCTACATAATATAAGAAACGGTAATAGTAAGACACTATTTCAAGATATATTTTCTTTAATGGCTCCAAATCTCTAAATCAGAAGGATATTGTAGTTTTAAGGTTTTATTTATTTATTCTCTTACATATTCATGTGAGATCATTAAAATTTTTATATTCATGTCTGTCCAATGACATATAATGCTTTTTATGTAATATACTTAGTATCTTGCATATGAAAATAAACAATGATAGATGAAAATATATGTATTATGAACCATGTTGCTTATAATAAATTAATCTTAATGTTACATGTATTATTCTTATATTTGTGAGAGAGTTCTCAACATGAGGAAAGCACATGCTCAAAATCGAACATTCAGTAATGTTATTAGTTACGGATTCGGCACCATGGACGATGAAAGGAAATGACTTTGTCTTTGGTTTAAAAAGCTTAAAAGCGTAACCGGTAGCGATCGGCGTGTAATTGTGAACATATTTCTTGTTGTTTCATCTCAAAAAAAAGTTTTTAATCCACCATTACATTTATAAAATCACCGCTTTGTGGGGTATTTAAAATCGAATTAAAACTGTATCTGATGATATTATTACCTCTCTCTCTTTTGGTTGCGTTTTTTATATTCATAATATACCTCTCTCTGTTGCGTACATAGAATGTTAGAAAATATTGCCTTTTTGTTTTCAAGCTACGTAAGCGCTACTTAGTCGAGCCAATTTGAGAGGATATCTGCTTGATTAAGCGACCTACCGCAAAGAGAAGACTGGAGACTTCAACGCTTCGCCAGTATTTTATACCTCTACTTAAACAAGTATCGAATAGACGTAGATGGTTCAACCAATCTTTATAGTAGTACTAGCTTTTACCCGCGTGGAATTTGGTCTACCACATTAAGATTCGTGACAGATCATTTCAATAGCAAAAAATCATTTTTTGCGATTTTATTCTGACTTCATTGACATGTAAATTACGACCAAAATTACACAAAATCATTACAAATTGTAGCCTATATGTTATTCCGATGTATAATCTATATTACTGTAAAAGTTTCATGCAAATCCATCCAATAGTTTTTTCGTGAAAGAGTAACAAACATATTTACAAACTTTCACATTTAGAATATTAGTAGGATTTTTCAAGCGACTTTTATAGTAGGTAAACGATTATACGTAATATCACTATATAATGTGACATACATACATACATATATATATATAGTTCATCCGTTTAAGGACTGGTCATCTATCTGAATGCAGCAGTAAGTTCGTTGCGTTCCGTGTTTATGTGACTTTCTCGGTTCCTTTAAATTCGATTTTCATGTAAACATTTTAATTTATTATAAATTATGTAATCGGAAATTTTAATGAATTTCTTCTGTTCCACGGAAGCTGGTTTCTATTGAGTTGTTGGAATAAACAGCTTTTTTTAGTTAACACGATTGAGTCGACCTGTTCCCTTACACCATATGTGTCTAGCAGTAATGGAGTTGTCATGTTTATGGTAATAAACTACAATCCGATAAATCATTTATCATTTTATTAACGATATCTAAGATCAGTGCACGTTAAAATGGTAAGTCTTTATCGAACGATTTTGTCATCATTTTTGTATCGCTGGATAACAAGCAATTACATGAATTGCAAAACAATACTTGGAACTGTCTATTTAAGTATTTATAGAAAGAACTATACCTACTAATTCTTAGGTTGCGACGTAACGTATTTTAAAAAAGTGATTACAAATTTTTCTTGCCGCAGTTTCTTTCCTGACTTTCCTAAGACCGAAAGATGGGAAAGATACACGTTCGTTAAGTGTACGTATATAATCTACTTTTATACTGAATAAAACAATTCCAGTTTCATTTTAACACGAAAAAAAATTGATCATATATTTATGTGTTGCTGAATTTAAGAGGTAACTTGAATTGTCACGAACGGTGCATATTCGAATGCATGTATTATGACGCATACTACTAAGATTGTATGTGTATCTGTGCTGTCAAACATTCAGATAAGTTAATATTTACTCAGAGGAGAATTGTATGTCCAAGATTTTGTCTATTTCTATTATCGTGTCTAAGAACCAAGCAAGCTTAATTCCGGTAAGCCCTTATCGAGGGATAGTTTTGATTAATGCTCATACTCGCCTATCCTATATCGTCCTTCCAGATAGGGCTTCCGATGAGAAGCGTGATGTATGGAATTACCACGTCATGCTGCTTTTTTCTTCTTGTGATTATATTTCATTGTCTACGAAAACTGTTTTTTTTTAGCTCGTCGTATCAGTTTTAGTGCTATTGTCTTCGTTTTTGAAGTGCTTAATCTTTACAAATAATTAGATAAAAATAATAAGCACATGTTATTTTAGTATCCACCAATAACTGAAGTTTTCTTAAAACTTTGCAACTGTACCGCTCTGTGTATATACATATATGGACATATAATTTGAAAGTGGTAAACTTATATCCCTATGTAAATTCCGGAAGAATGAATGCTATACCTATTTCTGTGTGTGAATTTAAACGATATCACTTTCACAACATGAATTCTAGTTTAGTTCTCAGCGGTAATATATACATAGTTAATGTATCACAAGTAGAACTTACTTTCATTGAAACAAATGTCTAAACACTGAAGTGATACGAACTTATAATTATTAATTAATATTAATCTAATTGAGAATGGATGATGAAAGAATGACGAAACAGATATACAATGCGCGTGTTGACGGACGTAGGTGCCAGGGGAGACCAA
>DWGJ01000483.1:0-29836 GCA_018246895.1 Aspitha aspitha aspitha
GTAATGAATAAATCAAAACTACTGGATCGATTTTAGTCATTTTTTCAGTGAGTGACATAGGCTATATATTTTATACAGTGACAGAAGAACGAAGAAACAAATGAAGAAACATACTTTCGCATTTATAAAATCAGTATGGATAATAGCGTTTTAAATGGCTACCTGGTAGAGGCGTCACTGACTTAGCATGAGGCCGAGTTGAGATGAGCCTGCGGAAGATTTTAAACAGCATTTAATATTAACGACACTAGAGTGCAATGTTTATTTCGCCTGCATTTCTGCGGTAATCCAAAGGAAGTATTAGTCGCCGCGGGATTACCCCGCAACTTACAGTTTACCGATAGTTTTTGTAACGTCTCTGCTGTGTTATAGGTTCGTATGTATAGATTTATAGTTTGAGTATTTTTATTACTGAAAATACATAATGACACGTATATTATTTTTATGTATTGATACTTCTTCACAATTATTAGTGTCTCGTTTTAAAGCTATAGATTTTAATATTTAAAGAAACTTGCTGTTCTAAACCAATTTATTTTATTAATTTGAAATTAAGCTAATTACATAAATTATATTAACATAGGTATAACAATGTAAAGGCGTATGTATACCTATATAATACAATTGAAAAGCGTTTATCGTATTATATTTCTTCTATTCACAGCCCCTAATGCATTGTCGACGAAACAAAATGCACGCAGATGCGTTGGGGGCGACCCCGAAACGAAGGGGACTTTGCGTCATTTAGTAATCCATATACCAGCTTTCTAATATTCCTAAATAACATAAGCATTCCTCTTCATATCCTATTACACTAACTTTACAGGTTTTCGAGGTGAGAATGATACTGGGGCGATTTGGAATCGATCTCGGAACGATTCGACGTAATAGCAAATCGTGGAAGTTTCATATCTCAAATTGGGGTATCTTAACTACTAGCTGTGCCTGCGGCTTCGCTCGCGTAGACATCAATATTTTCCCGTTTTTGCAACATTTGTCTGTGCTCCACTTCTATTAGTCATAGCGTGATATTATATAGCCTATAGCTTTCCTCGATAAATGGACTATTTAGCACAAAAAAAATTTAATTCGAACCAGTAGTTCCTGAGATTAGCGCGTTCAACCAAACAAATTCTTCAGTTTTATAATATTAGTATAGATAGTATAGATGATGAGGTTCATTTTAGCCCCTTAAACAAGGCACTTGTCACTGGCTACGTAGACGGTGACTGTAATTACATATATGTCGGTGTGACATAGTACAGAAGAAATTATAGGGTGGCGTCCTCTGATGCGTGTTTATTTACAAGGGTGATCCTGCTGTCTGGGAGTCTAGAAAGTAATGGCTGGCTCTGCGTATATTAAAACTGCATAACTGCGTACGCAATAAAAAAGTGATTAGACAGTATAGGTTACCACATACATACATAGTAATATATTGTCATCACAAATTCCGATAATGTTATGTAGGTACAAGTAAAGATTTCCATCGGCTGAGGTCCTCATAAACTTCCATCATTTCTTTTACTTCCATCAAATTTATCGCGATCTGTTAAGTCTTCTATTTCTATTAACTGCTGTTTAGGCTACCGGGCGAAATTTATTCTTTGTCTTTTTCTTTCTCATTATTTTGTCTTTTGTTAAGACGCCCACAATGCGATCCCATTAGTAATACCTACCAATTAGTACTAATACTAACAGGTACGGTTCTTGCCTTCTACTTATATTAAAATCAACTACGTAACAGCGTAAACAAGGCGGCGTATAAGTGGTTATAAATAGTCGAAGTCAACTACTGTTAAATTCATGTCGGTACGAACGAGCGATGTTTACGGCGCTATAAAATGATAAGTTCGGCGCCTCTCTGCTAACGGAACGCCCGCATAATATTGCCTTATTTATGTTAAGCGTTTCGCCGCTAAATGATATGCTTATATGTATGTATAGATTATTAGGATGGTATAAAGGTGTTTGATGAAAGACATCACGATGTTCGCTTTATATTGCACCTTACAGAGGATTAAGCAAAACGGTTTCTTATGAATTTCGGGTTCTATTGGTAGTCGTTACGAAATTAGGAGTAATATTTTCAATCCTGTCATTAGTCCACTGTTGGGAAGGTTCTCCTTGCATTTTCAGATGGTTCAAGGCTTTAGTTTAGAACGCTAACGGAGTGCGGTTCGGGAGACTTCACACATCCTTGAGAATATAATGCAGAAATCCAAATTGTACAAGGGTTCTATAGTATTATATTTTATTTATGTTAATTAATTGTGTTATATAATTTGTAAACTCTATTCAGTATGCACATACGAGAAAAAGCAGACACGCCTTATATCGAACAGTTTCGCAATATTAATTTACGTTCGTGGTTTATCGCGTAGTAAATTGCAACGCAACCTATGGCAGGCGTAATATGCTCAGCGTCTTTAAAGCCATATAAATGGAGTTTAGAGTGTCTACGTCGGCTGTTCTTACAACGCATACATCCACTGTATCTAGATAGACGATGTTATACCGATATTAGTACGAGATTAAAACGATTACACGGCATATTTGCATTCGGCACGCTTGATTCGATCCCAAATCGATTTCTCGTTCTTCCGGTCACTTAAATCTTTTTATTTCACTCCAGGAATAGGACGTAAAGACCCACGTTACTATGATTTAATTACACTCGAGTTTAATTGCCTATTTTGTTGCTTTTTTCTGTTAATTATTGTATATTTTTAAATATGATTAAAATGTTTCTTATTTATAGAAACACTGTCCCTACTGACTATCTTCGATATTTCGAAATAGGTTTCATCAGTGATTGTGGAAAATTATAAATATGAGGTTTTAAAAACTTTATTTCCCATTCAGAATTTTACAATTCACTTACATGAGAAAACTTACATTTTATACTTAAGATTACGCGTACATGAGCGTGTTTATAGCGAAAATAAAAATACTAATAGGTAGGTAATTTTACATTTTTTTAGAAACATTATTTGCGTTAAGAAGTATTAGGAAGTAGGTAGTAAGACAAACGTATACGACGGCGAATATTATTACAAACTACTTATATTAGAGAAAATTTGGTTTTATGGTAAGATACTTCTATATTTCTACCGTGTCGCTCTGATGGTCGACTTCATGAGCGCGAGAACTGCACTTTGATAGTCGTTTCGCTACGAAGAACTAAGCTAATTAATTATGCTTAGAGGACGAACAGGTCAAGAATACCCCAAGTGGAAGGACCTGTGGTAGATAGAAGACTCGAAAGAAGTTTGTCAGGACCATAGCGAGGTCACACTGTCCGAGTCAAACAGAAAAGGGAATCACACAGATACAAAACACTACTAAACGCCGTGTAGGTACCAATTTTTAATGCAAACTATTTTCCGCTTTCCTGAGCAAGTGATTTTACTGCGAGCGTGCGGTGTCGCGCGGAACTTTTCAAATGCATTCTTGTTTGTGTTTTCAATATACGACACCAACATTGCACCGAACCGGCAGTCACAAAGCTACAGAGTACTTAATAAAAGGACAAAATGTACTGTGAGTTCGCAGTTTGGAGTTTAGAGGGACTAAATCGAATTTATGGTACAACATGTGAAAGTAATTGTCTGTCTCATACGCTTTCACGGCTGAATCACTGAGCCGGTTTTGATGAAATCTGATATAGGTTGAGACAATTTGATATTTTAGAAAGGACACCGGTTTTTTGCAGATTTCTTGTCACTGTCGTACCTAAACTACTAATATCACATTATTAATCTTAAAAATTGAGTATTATTAAACAAATTGTTATTGAATAGTCGATCAAATGCTATTGAAATTGGACAGAAGTGTATAAGAGTTTTTAATTTATGTAACTGACTTTATTCGTAACAAGAATCAGCTGTGAAGTTTTTTTTCAAAGTATAATAGTAGCGGACAATTAGGTATCACACAAATTTTGGAAATATTTGTTTAGTAATCTTAAAACATTCTAATCGTTTGCTTATTAATTTTACGGTCAGCATCAATTAACAAAGTTTCGTATTCTCGTCAAGGTATTCTGTGTCCATTATTGGAGGACTAATACGATGGGCCCCGTTTATTTCCAAATTGATCACAAGCTTTTCATTCATGTTTTATGGTTAAAAAGCTATACCGAAATCGCCGCGATGTGATATATGTAAATTCACACAGTAAAAACAGCGAAGCAATTCTTTTCGCCTTGTCAATAAGAACTTGCACAAACTATACCCACTTCCGTCACTTGCAAATCGAATGAAGCCACTAAAACGCATTTGCATCGAATCCATTCTTCCGTTTTCGTTTCGCTGTAGTTCTATACTCAATTGTTTTTGGAAAAAGCTCCCCCGTTCAACGTTTTCCGATTTCCTATTTCGCATTTCTAGAATATACGGCGCCAATAATGGGCCCGTTCCAAGGAAAAATGTTACTTTCAACGCCAAACGTTGAACCACGCAAGACTGAGTAAAAAGTATGGCATACAGTTACACTTTTATATTGTGCCTGCATTGTTTTTACGACGTTCTGCGAACATTCTTAATTTATGCTTTAGCATGAATTAGTGTGAATCTGTTGAAGCCAAAATATTCCCTATACGTCAAAAAGTATAGAATGAGCATCATATTAGATGATATAATTATTGCTCAATTTTTTTTTTTAAGGATAATGTGTTCGTCAATAAATGTTTTTTGCTAAAATCCTTATGTAGTATCTGTCCTCGGGATAGTAAACGGTAAGCTTATTACCTACTGCTAAGAGAAGCAGATTTTTACTGCTTAGCTATCGATCTACTTTACTGCCGTAAAGTGCATTAATGTGTTGTTCCCTAACAGTAATTGAAAAAAATCCATTTCGTAACTAGGTACCAAAAAGAAAATTTATATTTAAATAAAAATGTATATTTCACATCGTTTTCCGTGGAAACTATGTTGGCAGAGCAGACGCGATGTGCCAGCCGCCTGCAACTTATTTCAATATAGACTGTTTATAGCTTTTCCGCTTACCTGCTACCGGCGACATTGTAAGTATTTTACACCTGCATACATTTACGTAGACAAAGTTTCAGTGCCTCGTAGATTTTGTTACTTATATTGTCTGCTCAGTTCCGTTCGTGTGTGATGGAAAGTTAAAATAGGAATTTAGCTTCTCATTGGATGAATGACTTTCTTAAAGAAATTGCCTAGGCCATTTCCAACTTTCATACGATGTTACAGCCTAAATAATCGTTCTGTTAGGTTTACCTAATGTCTCTCAATGTTTTTAAATGTCAACGTATACCTTCGTCAATTATTATTCAAAATGTATTGGTAAATTAAAAATAAAAATTGTTTTTTTTTATTATAAGCCATGTGTTTCTTACACTATATCTTCTTAATAGGATGTATTTTAATTTTGAATCATTGTTTAGCTTTTGTCTCTTTACACCAATCTATGTAGGTAGGTACAAGCGTACCGGATGTGTTCGTTTTAAAATTTGAATTTAGAATGTTTTAATTTAAATGTACATAATTTAATTCAGCTGCATATGTAATGTTGTAAACGGAAGGCTCTGATACCATGCAAAAGGGTAGGTACATACAAAGTATCGTTTATAAAATAGGGTGCAGACATGCCGTGACGCAACAGTGCACGGATATGTTCTGTGAGTGAGGTTATAGCAGCGGTTCACGGTCATTTGTACCCGCCGACCTTTAACCACTTTGGTGGATGGGTATACAGTTTTGACAATTTAAAGTGATTAAAACAGTGATGATTTTATTTCAATTTGCTATTTATTCCATTTATAAATAACATTTCTCTTTAAAAGATCTTTAAGAATTGTCGGTATAACTCAATACATCCAACTTTAAATCTGTAATAATCAATATAATTACAATATTAAGGTAATAATATAATCCTAGCGGCTCCCAGTTGTGTACGCAAATAAGTCTTCTTCGCTGTAATGACGTGAAATTACAACAATAACGTAATTGCACAGCTGTAACCGTTGTGAGCTGTGTAATCACTGCACTTGTGCATGCTGCATTCAACGAGGCACCGCAGTAAGCTACCGTTTAGCTCGGAGTGTACACAGACTGAATGAACTGTTCACAATTGTTAATTTTACACACACAATTAAATATTGTAATTTAATTCAAAACAATTTGTAAAAATATAGATACAACGTCATGGATATTTGTAACAATTTTTCAATTTAAACGTATTAAAAATGTAACCTTATGTTGCTGATTAAACGTATCATCTCTTAAAGTACGAAGATGTCGTTAACTAGAACATCGAAATTCATGTACTAATGTCCTAACTCGTTAATATATTATTTCGGTTGCATTTTGTTGATGTGAAGTAAACAAATAATTTCATAACTCAAAAAGTTGCTGTACGATATTAAAATTAAGTCCTAACTGGCCTCGGAACTTTAATCATAATATCTATATTTCCTTCGAAATTTGAATATCGAAACACAACACACCGGATGCAAGGATCCATTCTCGATGCGTTTCCTGTCAAACGAGCTTCTACAATTCCCGTCGAGAAACCGCATTGTGAGTATAATGTTTAGATTTTTTGCGCGCCTGTATGGATAATACCGTGTGAAATAATACAATTACAAAACAGAATATTGCACGTGTGAAAGCAGACGATGTAAATTTATTTCGCAATTCTTACAACATTTAGATAAGATAACATTATGACGACTCTGTAATAAAGAGTACAAAGTGAATGATGATGAATGGAATATTATAATCATATAACAGAAATAAGCAATGCAAAAAACCGCCAAATTACCTCTAGTATCTGACAAGAATTACATCCGACTATAACATAATATGTAATATTAAATCTGTAAAATCAAACAATTCAAATACCGAAATTGAAATATGAAACAGGCTGAAATAGAAAACGGTAATTGTGAGATAATATTAAAATATTTTCTCTTCTAAGGATAATTATTACGGTATCTTGCTAAATTAATATGAAGTTTAATAAGAGAACAACGAGGCTAAATTGAAATTTAATGAAAAAGCCGAACGAACTTTCTACAGGTATTACAGTTCGCTGCAAAACTTTAGCAATAGTTATTTCTACGATTATTTCATAATGATAAATTATTTAGTTATTTCTTACTTCATAAGATTTTTCTGTAAATTCCTCGTATTGATTACTTACATATATATTTGTTACATAATTTTTGAATGTATAATCGCAACTTATTTTAGAATCAGTATTTGGAATCATCAAAAATAGTAAGTATAGATTAAAAAACCAGATACATAAAAACATTAGGTACATAAAAACTTTTGGATTTTCCTTTTTAATTGGAGAGATTGGACATTTGGATAATCATTATACACACAAATTCTCTGCCATTTTATTGATACCTACATATGTATATTAAAAATGAAGTTTTTTTTTAAACCTTTGTCCGAAATTTTAGTCCGATTTAATCCAAGAGAATTTAAAAGTGTATCATCGGGCCATCACCACAAATCTACTTTACATTGTAAATTCTTGTTCACTTTTCTTTTCCTATTCAATCCAATTATATTTGACCGATAAGTCAACAAACACATTCGTGCGTAACTAGCTCACGTACACAAAACCAAACAAGGTCTCTCGAGTTTAAAGTTAAATAAACCAGCAAAAAAGCTCTTATAGTATGACTGCGTGCAGGTAAACACAGACGCAACCGGTCTCCGAGGCTAGTATTAACGGAAATTGCTTACCAAATCCATTTCCAAATACCAACCCATTGATTGTCAAACCAATTTCTACCTTATTTGTGACACGTCAGTGTTGAAATTCGCCAATTTGAAACGTCTCGAGAGCTTCACGTGCACCACATAAACGGAGCGAATTTTAATGGAGTTAAACATGCATCTTGTGGAGTGGCAGCTTGATATCTCAAAGGAATATGATGATTTCAGCATTTTTAAAGGAAATTTTTCCTGTACTCGCTCCCGACGATAAAAGTTTCGACCAACTTTTATATTTTAAACTTTCTTATGATTATGACTTAATATGCTGGTATAGTAATCATACTATGCATCAGCATGAATTAGTCGCAAAAAAAGCGGCCAACCTACCTATTTTTATTGCAGTAAGTCGTGGACAGTCCAGTCACGCTGGTATGTTCTCAAATTACACGGTGTAATGTAGTCTCTTTTAATGGCAAAGTGGCAGCTATGATTCTCAATGTACGTTGAGCAACTTTTATTCATGACTCTGCTGCCCAAAGGTTAAAATATTGAAGGCTTAAAATGTTAGATAGCATTTTAGTCCATTTTTAAAGATGCCCGGACTGAGTACTGAGATATAATAATAATTACTGATAAGTAATAAGAGATGACTTCGTTATACTTTTCATTACATAACTGCTTATGATCAAGTACCATTTAAGTATTCTGTGACTAGGTATTAACCACTAATACAGGATGTTCAGTTTTGTCTTGAATATCGGTCGAAGCCGATGCCGGGTACATCAACCTCGATATTTCCATGTTTCCCGATGTACGGATGTCAAGTGTTATTATAACGATGTCAAAGCTAGGAGCTTTGGGACGTAAAGGATAAGTATACCTCAAAGCCCTCATTAGTATAACTATACTGTTCAGTTGTAATAAAACTTGTACAGATATATGTATGTATATACTAAGATTATATAAGCGCCTATGTGGATAAAATTAGTTAGAGTAAATAATTTGTTCGCGTAAATAGCTAAATAGTTTCTAAGCACGTACGAATTCTGATGATTATCTTTATAGGCGACTTCTTACGGGTCTATCCCAAGTCCCCCGTGACTTTCCGTAAGTTGCAATTATTTGACGATGAAGATTTTGTTATACGAAATGTGTAATACGTAAATAAGGTATAAAGCATACCAAACGAATATTTAAAATCCAATTAATTACATTAAATTAACAGTAGACGATTTAATTCTTTTAGTCCAGTGATCCTAACAGATGAGTTGAAGGTTCTAGAATCGATTCCAGCATTGCTATGTATAGAGACAGCCTTTTATTATTATCAACTTTTAATATTAGTAGTAACAACGAAATAAATTTGCACTTGCAATATATATATATATAAACTGTGTGTATGTGTATCCCAAATGATATCAACGCGGGCACATCTCCGTTTGAGCATCCAGTAATTGAGCTGGAATTAGATTTCCCTCCCTCTGATCAGTAACAGCGTGAGATTCTCTTGAAGCGACCGGTAACAGGATTACAGGACTTCCCCAAACCAGCCTTCGCTTGCGCAAGCTTAACTCTTTTCTAGTATCATTGTTTTTTACCCATATATACTCAGAAATGCAAAAGAAAGCTTTTGTGGTTGCTGACCTTTATCCTGGTCTCGATTAAACTACAACTCTTCCAATAATTATTCAAATTTGATAATTGTTTCGCTGTTTTCGTAAGAAAAACTTGTAGATACAGGGATAATAAAAGAACAGCACGCTTAACAACAGATTTCGCGAGCACTACAGACATATGTATAATGGCTATGTGTAACTATGGCGCTCGCGGCAAATTTGGTTAGTAGCTACGCGGCACTCTTAAACCCAGGATTTGGGCCAATCGCCTACAATTCTATAAATGCACCTAATGTATTTATTTCTTCAAAAATATTATACATATGTAGCTGATATCTAGTTATACTTTCTTACTAAATATTCTGGGAAATTGTTTTGAATATTCAATTTAACGTTCATTGTATTAAATTACGAAATTGAAATCAGATGGCTGTGTGAAGTTGTCGTTATGTTATTTTATCTGTGATGCCGTCGCTTCTTTGCGGCAGTATAGAAATCGCAGTTGTACCTACATATAGTTCTACTGTGAGAGTGAAACCGTGAAGAGAAGGGATAACATCTATATGTATTAGGATCGCATTTAGAAATGGTGTTAAATACGCGAATTGCTAAAGACATTAGCGGGATTTCGCTAAATCCTTATTCCATATCCCGCGGGACGTCAGTCGTCCTCGCGTCTTGCAGATAAATGATGCTTTGACGATACGGGTACGGTATTGGTATAAGGTATGTCTTTTTATTTATTTGCTTAAAAATCCTGACAAAAAAATTTATGACTATAAATATGATTTTAAGTTAAATTCTTGAATAACGTAATATGAAAGCACAAGGCGTCTTGGTCAAGAATATACACATTTTCTGTCTATATGGAGGAACCGACTATGCTGCCTGTACAAGAGGGTTGTTATACAGAATTTATTACAGAGAAACAATATTGAAATTCAGATCTGTCTTACTACCGAAAGTAATATTGCACATGTCCTTAGGCAACGGTGAGATACCATCAGGGAGACTGTTTGCTTCTTTGATCTATAAAAAACATTTAATCAATAATATTTGATTAATATTTTGTTATAGAGTTCTCGTTTTTGATGATAATTACAAAATGGTATCTGGACATAAACTAAACGCGCTTTTACGTAACATGATGAAACGCTGAGAATTTGCCGAACCGCCGCTGTCTGAAAACAAAAGACCTTTTTAGATGAATCTCTTGGTGTTTTTTTCAGACGATTACACAAACATTTTCAGTCTCAATATTGAATGATAGCAACGGCGTTCAGAACAATATAACGCTCGGGCAACGTATAAAAATACTGAAACAATGACTTTTGAGAACTAATATAAAAGCGTTAAAGGCAATGTGATTAAATTTTTAACGAAATAAAAATAAAATATTGTATTTTTTGTATTAAAATTAGCTTTATAACTATTTAATTAAGTATCTATATAAATAAAATACTGACCAAAGATACATCGTATGTTTTATACCGTAGTCTACTACACTGGTCAAGTGCGGATTGGTAGACTTCACCACACACATCAGAAAATATTATATACTTAGATAGAACAATTATATTTCTGAAATATATAATCATTTATAAACGAAAACCGTGACATCTATATATAGTTAGTAAATGTGGGCAAAAACACTGACTAAAATTGTAAAGTCGAGGATCGCTAAATGTTCAATTGAAACGTAAAAAAATACAAATGGGTCACGTTGTTCCACTTTTGGTGCTTTGTGTTTGCATTCATTTCGATCTATTGTTCCGAGTGGCTCTACAGAATGGAATGCCCCAGCTCTTTTGCCGAGTTCCATTCTGAGGGTGAATCCGGTGGAATACGCAATGGAAACACTTTTCGATATACTGATAATTTTAAACCCTGACAAAATCTTTTTACATTCGGAGTTAATTAAGGAATTTACGGTTTAAGTTAAACCGGGTGCAGGAATTGCCAGTTATGTCGTCTCGCCTGTGGAAGCCCGCAAACTTTGCACCCTCAGTCGGTCGGCTTCGCTAGTACTCAGCCGGTTTTCTCCTATTTTTAATTAAAACTTCATTTTGTCTCCCCCGTCTTTATGGCAACCAGTCACGAACTTCGTGTTGCTAGATATATCTGACATGTTCTAATAATACATATTGTAGTTGACAAAAAAGAGACTTGTACTAAACAATAAATGACGTTATAAATGTACAAAGAAATTAGTAGGTACTTTAATGTACTGTAAAATAACATTATACAAAAATAGAATAAAATATGGAGAACAAAAACAACAAATATTTTGAAAATATTTAACTCTTGGTCTAATAAATTTTATTGCTTCGTATTAATTTTTCATAACTTTTCAAAGCCTTATATTATTACTGTTATCGTTAAAATAATACAAGTAGAATAACACAATTAAACAGTCAGAACTCGTATGTCTACCAAGCAAACAATACAATGCCTCTTACAGATATAGAGCGTTCCGCACACCGATTTGTCAGACCTCCGTGAAAATGGACACGACCTGGGCACGCTTCGTCATACTCCGCGGACCATTCCCCGCTACATGTACGATATAATGTAATAATATTTCCTCCGGAATTTGGACACTTTAATCGGCTTAAACTTAAGCTGCTAAGGTAGGATAGAGAAACGTTAAACGATGTTATACGCTTAAGTTCGTATTTACCTATTACCAGTATATACGCAAATTCAATCTTTTACACGTGTGTTTCGTAGAATTCTATTGTCACACACACAATCACTGTGTCAAAAAAGTCCAGACAATGATTCACTGTATTGTTCTTAGTTCAGATTACAGTTTAGTGACCTAGCTAATCGTTGAGATGCCTGACGCGCATAAAGCATCGCCCAAAGACGGATAATGAAGTGTCAGTAACAGTAATTAAGCTAAGGAATCACTTAATTTATGACTGAACGCCCCGTTACAACTGACACAAGGTCGTTGAGCCTGTAAGTTTTCTTGTCAACTATGATGCGAATCGTTCATTGCTGCTTAGAAAGTAAGTGGTATAAGAAAAAATAATATAATTAGACTATTTTTACTATTGGTAATATAATAGTATTGAAAGAAAAGAGACCCGTATTAAAAAATGGCACAATAAAAGGGCATAAAAAAGTATGGTAAAGGAAACCGTGGACATAATATGAGCATATATAGATACATATGTCCTGTCCTTTCCTGTCGACACCAAGTTTTTGTAATTATATCCTACCGTATTACCGTGAATCCCTATAAGGGGGTACTTTGTCAAAGTACAAATGAATGGACATCCCTTAACAGTCCTATATTTATGGTTCAGTAAGTTTCTTTTATAGACAGGTATTTGCATCTTTTCCCGAATCCTCTAGTAAATGTTACAATTTTGTATCACGTTCCCTTGACGGTAATAACAAAAGATCAAATATTATCTTCATACCTCTCAACTGTACTATTTCAATGTATTATGAATACCTTGGGAAATTATCATCAACATTGAAATACTAACTGTAACAGTAAAAGCATTCGTCACTGATGACATTGCTCCTTTTCGGTCGTATAAATAATGCGGTCTAATCCAATCATTTCATTTAAAAGAGACACCAAATAACTTATTAAATATTAAGATGTGTTTAAATAACGACACTAAAATTAAACCACGACAGCAAGCAATGCAATTCAAGCCAATTTTTTTTAAAGAAAATGACATCAACTAAGGTTTTGAGTGGATTTTTAATATTGATGCCAAATATTTACCCCAACTATGGCATAAATATGAAGTGATAGAACAAGATAAACATAGTGTAACGATAACGACCAGAGGAGACTAGAAATGAAAACTATAATGATTAGTCCTTTTGTGGAGATGAACATCAATATTCTTTTATACATACAGTATTGATATTTTTTCCAAAATGGGAAGTTTAAATATAGTCTACATCAAATGCCAAAAACATATTCGAGAAAAACTAAGTATATATACGAAAACAGCGTACAGCTTAGACCGCCTCAAGCGCTAGGAATACATAGATAAGAAAGTGTGATGGATGATGTTAACTGCAGTGGACGCGGAGTATCTACTGACGTTGATAAATAGTGGTCAGTTTACACACTTCACTGTGTACCTCGATATTCTACCATCGACATGGACTTAGAAGGTGCGACTGCGCTCACCCTGGACTATGATACCTACCATGTCGAGTCGTATCCTGGTCCATATTGGTTTCAAGAATTGATGTTTTTCATTTGTAATAGGCTAACATTTGACCTGAACCTCGTGTGAGGTCTCCCGGGATAGCGATGGTGTAGCTTGCGACATAGTACTCTTACCTCCTAAGCGCCTTTTACTTTACGTTCAAAAAGTCCTCGGTAAATTGTTGTTCTACTTACCTGTTGCCGTATTTACCTGTTTATTCTGAAGAGAGAGAGACACAGGACAAGAACAGGTGCTCCTCATTCAAATAACTCTCAACTGTCGCCTTAGAAATAAGATGACATAACACTGGTCTACTGGAACCAACAGACCAACTAGAGTTCTCTAAATAATAAACGCGAAGTACTATTGTATTCAATTTTATACTTAATCAAACTGTATGAAGGCGCAACGTAAATAATTACGCAGATTTTGCCGCTACGATATCTTGTGGTGACGTCATTAATATAGCTTACAAAGTTTCGCGCGAACAATATTTGCCTTAACATAATTAATGGGCGCTTATTAAACTGGGTCGGAATAATCAATGAATCAACGATCTTAATATCTCCATGCAAACACCTGTTCCGCCCCTTAGAAATAATAATATTCAGCCAAGGAAACTCCCCCTGTAAAGTATGCGAGCGTAAACCCACTCTTGACTTCTTAAGGACCATCGATACAAGAATCCCTGTCTATGGAAAGCTTCGTTCAACATTTTCTTAATGGCGACTCCGTTACATAAATTCTTTTATAGCGGTCCGTTATAATTCCGGCGTCGAAACATTTCTTTTTTTTTATTAGAGAAAATAATTCAATCTTGCCTGGTTGAGGTGTTTATAATATAAAGTTTTCCAGGTAAAAACGGGTACGTGCGTTGTATGATACAACCAAATTTATGTTAACGAAGAGTTTGTATCTTCAAGCACAGACATGTACATATTTATCTGTGACGCAATGTGGCATGCCTCTAAGGAATACCACAAGAGGAAATCATGATTACGACCGAAACCGTTGCACAGTCACTGGTTTCTAGTTATTTGCAACCAAAATCACCACACAGAATCTTACGTGTACTGAGTGTGCTGAAAATGCAAAGCATTTGCTTTTGTGTATGTATGTACATACATAGTATGTACGTCGATTAGATTTTGCATTAATGATAGTGGATTTTATCTTCTGTGAAGAAAATAAAGGTGTAAAGTGCAAACTAATATCAATATTTTACTTTGAATAGCATTAAGAATTACCGTACAATAAGCTTCATTAAATGAAAGTAGATAATATTCTTAATAACAATAAACATTCCCGTAGAAACTTTACGAGTTGGAATAAGGCACGAAGCGCGGGTATTAATTACATTAAAATTTATTTTAATTTATTAAAAGGACGATAAGGCAACAGGGGTCTGATAACAAAATATAAAATATAATGAAAATGAGATGTACGCCGAAGGGATCGACTGAGGAGAGTAACCGGGGACTCTAAAAGATAGATAAAGATCTTAAGTAATATTTGGAGAATAGTGGTATATAGATAAAAAAGATACGCACATTATAATTATATTATTTTACTTGTTACCTATTTGTTGGTGTACAATGTAGCTATATAACTACATACAATTTGTTTTTAAGCATACATAATTTACATATGTACATTGAGGTTCATTTTAGATTAAACAGTCTGATTAAACACAAAAACTATTCAATCATCTAATCAATGATTACACTAATTGTACCGGTAAGATGTGTAGTTACACGAAAACATTGTTGACACATTGGCGTCCATTAGTATACCAATATTTCGATCATTTTCCCCATGACGTATAAAGTTACATCACGTTACTACCTCGTCTATACGAGTATCTATAATATTTGGATTAATTGCAATTGGCTTTCCAAGTCCATTATGCATCATACCTTAATACCTATACAAAATATACGTTTTGTGGTAAAGATACTGAAGTCTGCGTACTACATATTTCCGAGAAGACATAGCGCTATTGTTCCGGTATTAAGACGAACATGAAAAAAGGTCTATTTTTAAGTCTGCTTTGTAAAACACGCTGTGCAAATCACAATTTTGATTACTACAGCTTTGGCACTGCGAAGATGTACTAACGGATCTTTGTAAATTACTATTCTAAAAAGGCTATTGCATTTCTTTTTCTTCTGAAAGCACACAGAACATAGAATAAGCGCAACCTACCATTTTTGTCGCTATGCTAGATTTATTCTACTTTAATTGGTAAGATAGAAATATAAAAGAAGACATGATCTAGATACTAGATGCTAAAGACGCTATAAGAATAGGAATGGCGACTAAATTTTATTTATGGGCATCGTTTTAATTTGTACAAATATAAAAGTTATATTACGCCAACAAGGGTCAAGGAACAAGGGATACTGAAATTAAACTTATTTGTTAAGACCGGCTGAGCTCAATTGTGTACGCTTGCGAAATTTTATTAGACGGTTTCACGAGTTTAATTTATTATATAAATATTAGATTGGATATCGAAAACTGCGCCATTCTTGTCGGCAGCCGTTCAATGTACAATTTCTAACCGCTGTAAAAATGTTACAAATTGTCGGAATAAATTATATTTTAATTGTTAATTTAATTACACTTCGTCTCTAACGAATTCCTGTGGCTAGGGATTTCTTTTATTGTTGTTACGTTGTCATGAATATTAGTATAGAACTAGCATCGCTTGTAAATCAATTTCAATGTTAACTTTAATGTGTAATACAAAGGTTCTTTACCTTGACGTTAGTTATGTATAATGATTTTGAAACAATTGTATACCAAAATGAATAATAATACAAGTAGTAAACTCATGAGCTTTCTGTATTACAGGGAGCAATCAATTTTGGCGCAATCGGCAAATTTCATTATTGGTGCGCCTACGAATGTTTAAAGTTTTGAACACAAGAAAATTTGACTGCTGACTTTATGAAACTCTATATGTAGAGTTTGGACCAATTTAAGTAGTACAACGAAAGATGAAGCCTTTCAATCATTATCAATTTTAACTCTTGAAATTATGCTCATTTAACTTTTACATCTGAAAATATTTAATAATGAAACTGAAAAAGTGAGTCTAATTTCAGTACAATTCACAAGTTTATATCATGTACGCCAACATCAGGAACTCTCAGCGGGACCGAAGTTCTTTTGCTTTTTACAAATAGACGAGAGAACATTAAAATGATATATAACAGTAATGTATGGTACAATTTTTCACAACAGTGGACACGCTGTAGGGGTGTGAACGCTCGCAAGTTTCCAATCTGCTAATAGCTGGCAAAATTACGTCATGCTATAATCGATGTTCGACGTTTTATTTCAAATGGTTTAGCTAATTTTCCCAAGTCCTTGTAAAGTTATAAATGTTTATGTTTGATATCAAATGTTCCCGCCGATCTTCTTTATAGCGGTCA
The DNA here is from genome assembly GCA_018246895.1 of Aspitha aspitha aspitha. Taxonomy (NCBI): domain Eukaryota; kingdom Metazoa; phylum Arthropoda; class Insecta; order Lepidoptera; family Hesperiidae; genus Aspitha; species Aspitha aspitha. The sequence goes on from DWGJ01000483.1 coordinate 16,947, forward strand.
GCCGTAAAAAAAATTCTTTGCATACAGTCAAGCTTATTTCCCATAGGGGTAGACAAATACTGTTTCCACCGCGTACCGACTCTGTTTGTCTCTTTGGCCTGTTCTCCTTTTAATCGAAGTCGTGATAAGATTCAAATTAAAAGTTGCGAATATATTTTAGTCATTGAAATGTAGTGACAAATTCTCCTGTGGCATCATTAAATCAATTTATATACGAGCTTGCGTTGTCACGTTAACCACGAATACTAAAACGAAATTTAATTCCGTTCATCCATATAATATTTAACGGGCGATATGTTTCCGAAAATTATTGTTACCCTGCCGTCTCGTAACTCGTAACAAAAACCGAAACAACAATTTATCAGACGTCACGCACATCTTTTTACAATTACGAGTACCAAATATTTCAAGCGGACAATGGAAAAATCTAATATGCCATAAACATATTATAAATCTCCCACCTCTGTACGCCAGTGGACAAATTACCGACATGGCTGTATCATACGTCCATTCTATCGAGAGCTATGAGATTTGATAAAATGCTCTTTTTGGGGGATCAGTGTGTTCTTCTTTCGGAGGGGTGTGGGGACCAGCACTGCCGGTTTGCACCAAATTGCTCTGATTCACGTACGGACAATACATTGAATGGGCGCACTGAGCACAATGGCTGGCGCCGAAATCTCGTATAGATTGAGTTTTTGATGGAGAGCTTCAGACATTTTTAGGCTGACGAGAATTAAATCAGGACATCCAATTTCGCATCCGCGGGGCGCACAGCGGGCCGACTATATTGGATACTCACAACATTATTGCTGATTAGTTCGTTATTTTTAAGCCTTTGCAGTGCTTTTGTGTGAATTTGGCAAATGAATCGTAAAAGTATACGTTTATTCCGTATACGATTTTACCGCAAGTGATTGCTATTATAACGAATTAAGAAATTAACATTTACAATTATTTGTAACTTTATTATTAAATTAATATCTCGCTGGCACTCGGTGTTTTCTACCTACCCCGTTAGGGACTGGACGTGATGCTATATAATGATAATAATAAAATATGTGAAAGTATGTGTGAAATGATTGCAAGATACAATTCTTATCTTACAATTTGTGATAATTCGCTTCATTTGACACAATATTTTCTTTGCGCGCCATTCAAGGTATCTATTGTTATGACCCTCCCCAATAAGTAACGGTGAGTTTCAAAGATATTTGGTTACCTCAGTGGGTAATCTATTGTGTCGACGGTATATAAGTCTATTGATCTCCCCACGCTGAGCGTAACACTAAGAGTGGGGTAAGGTGAATGAATGGGTTCACCTAAACCTTTCAGACCGTTCAAAAGCGAATCCCGATATATGATTCTCTTACAAAGCATCGTTCGATGTAGAATGCGAGCGAAAATACGATACATTTCCGATTTATTTATTGGAAGCGTGCCGAGAACACTTACAAGACAAACATCGCCCCCCGGCTCAGTCTTAGCGATCTCTACCAAGCTCCGTATGAAAGTCCCTTTGTTCTCGTTTCTATTGATATATTATTTTCATTCTTACTACTCAAACACAAAGCTCCGTTCATAGTGAAAAATAAACTATTTATTTGCAGTCAATTTAAATAGTTGTACAACAATTGACTCTGTGGTTCAGAAAATTTCCCCGATGTGGACGACTTTACGTAATTTTACGTGAGATTCTTTTTATGTAAAATACGTTTCTAATATATATACTGAATTGTTTCTCAAATCAGTATTGTAGTAATTCTCTTGTAATTAACACGGCATAGCTTTTCAACATTTTTCGTACGCCAAAGAATTTCTAGATAAATTCTGCATAATTACCCATCATGAAGTTAAAATATTAGTAGAACATTATTTTAGTGATTTAAATAGTAGCTTATTAAAAGCCAGTGCCCGGTTTAATACAATATAGCGCTCGCTATGGCTCACCGCAGACTAATAGCGGGAGTTACCTGATTACAATGTTCGCACTTTGGTTAGAGAACGGTGTAATTGCAGTAATTTGTTGCAACACACTAATTTATTATGTTAAATGGATGAATGGATGGATGGAATTTATTATGTTCAATTACTTAACCTATCCCACGGTTTTTATATCTACACGGTTTTGCGTACAGTTTGTTTTGAGTACTAGCTATTATTACTATTGATTAGACGATAAATAAATAAAATGCTGGTACCAATAACAACAATCATAATTTAAATTTTCAAATGAGCATAGGTACTGGAATGACATTGCATAGTAAGAGATCTAGCTTTAATCCTGGTATGAAACTAGTGAGCTTGTGTGTGTGGCTGATATTGGTATCCAGATGGGCAGATACCTTAACATACGAACTTCGCATTTGATGTTCCTTGGAGTTTTCTAGAACCTTTCGAGCGATTTTTCCATCGGCTCCTGAAGATCATTGCCACCATACATCGGCTCTAGTCTTAAGGGATTGGAAAGGGAGGGGGTATTGTGGACGATGACCAAAAACGGTGATTTAAAAATTGTTTCATGTAATTTTATACATTTACTACACATTTTATAAATTTACTACACATTTTTTTTGTCATTTCAATTCCGAAATGTTCACGTACCATTATGCTTTGATTGGCCGGGTAGAGCCAAACAGTTTCATTTCCTTAAACCAGTTACACCGAAACATAGGGAGAAAAAAACGGAATCAATTGTTTGCGAGCGCCGTTTTCTTATTTGTAAGGAGGCGACGGCGCAGTCTTACCGCCTCGCTGTTTAATCAATTGGAATTCGTCATACTGAGATGAGAGAAGGGGAGAAAAATAACATGTACTCATATACACAAATCGTTTAACGTAACAATTGGTTAGGAAATGACGACGTTTTATTATACAATTGTTCTTGATTGCGCTATTCTTGCTTGAAACGCAAATGCAAAATGTATGATATATTTTTTACGAAGACTGTCAATAGCGAAGGAACAAGCATTAACCACAGCACGAGTGATCAGTGGTAACTGCGACTACGGATTAAATAGCATTTCTTTTTAATTTGCTTACTAACTTAGTACAATTTTCCAAGAAAACTTAAGTAGAAAACTTCAGTAACTACGAAATTGTATTATACATACTCATAGGTTCTGCTTTCTATTAAGATCTTTTGACGCCGATCTAGAAGCGGGAAGGGCATATCGAAAACAAATTTAATCTCATGTTTTGGAAAAATGAAAGGTAAACATATATGTATACATCGTTTTCAGTAGCCAAGAAATGGTGCGCTGTAGGTACGAAAAATGATACTTATGAAACTCTAAGTGGAACGAAATCAAATACTCGTAAAAAAATAAACAGCGGTGATACTAGTATAGCCGAGAGAGCTGGGTTATCTCATCGTAGACGGCACACGTCTGAATGGGGCCATCCGACGTGCCGAGGCATTCGAGTATCGCCCCCCTTAATTAGGAGGGACGCTGAGTGGTCTGAAGCGAGCGCCACAATGCCTAGGTATCCAGCGCCGGTTGTTTCGAGAGGCTGGCCATTGTTCGTGCATCGCATTCCTATTCACCCGCTAAATTATAAGGCTTGAAACTTTGACGCTGATTCTATTACACCGCTTACGTAAATAGAGCTGAACGTAAGAATGAATATTATCAAAATAAACAGTAATGCTTAATACAACCAAGGCTATCTTATCCAAAACTACTCGTAATCACAGCGTGTACTTCGCTGGCGTAGTACAGGGGACATTATGGGTACACTACTTTTTACTACACTACTTATTACTTTAATAAATAATTTCTATTAAATTCTCAACAATCAACTTCATAGATAAATATTTTCTATTAGAATTCCCATTTATCAACTTCGTAGAACATCATTATAGATTATAGATCATTATCTTAATATCATTGTTTATTGGAACCGAATCGCTTTGACTGCGGCGAAAGATACATTTTACTATCGCAGAAAATACGAACAAGAAATACTTGTTGTACCGTTAGTCGATGTCTTTTATTAATGCCGCGGCGGCGAGATCGTTGAGCCGGGAAAAAAATGTCCACGGTGTTGAGTTCTCTGAGTCTAGGAAAGAAGACACTAGAAGGAAATGTACAAAATTATGTTTTGAAACGTAAACAATGATTGTAGAAGATGCGCTTCAAACGTCAAGTTTGTAAAGGAGATATTTGGGATTCGGCACTCTCTACCTTGTCTTTTCGCTATCTGGTATGATTATAGATATATAACCATCTTCTGTCACATTCAAAAGAAACTTGACATTCAAAAGAAAAAGAGTCAAATGAGCAAAAACGTCGTGTCAACAATTCGACCTTTCATACCAACAAGGAGAGAATGTAAATAATTTTCAGGTTCATTTCCAATCGGCTCGAGCAGTATGGCATTTAGTGTCGTATAAAGCCTGTTGCTTGGCTATTCATTATCACTATACTCAGCTCGGTAAGTTTTTGCGCAACCCGAGGACAACAAATGGACGCCGCTTTAGAAACAATCCAGTAAATATCATCCGGTTTTGCTATTACTGTTCCAACAACCTGCCCTTTAGTTTGCATTTAGTATCAATCGCGTGTGGCCTTCATAGAGTAGTTTTGTACTTCACGAAGTAAAAGGAAATTTCGTTAGTTGTAACATTATTCGGAGTCACCCTACATATTTTCACATTCAAGATAATAAAATGTTTTCCTGATATATATAGATGATACCTACCTAAATCTAATCCGTAAAATATTTTTCATTGTCGCCATATACGATGCTATATCGATATTCGAGATATTACAAAGTTTGTAGCTTAGAATTTAAACAGCTTTCCTTGGAACGATATGAAATGCTTCCTAATTCTGAAATAGAACGCTGTCTCGACTGTAGTCGGAGTCCCGATTGTGGACTCCCCATTATTGCCGGAGAGATTGGTCTGCGGATACTATACAATCACGGTAATTGAGATCCACTGTTCAAGTCAATTTAACGTTATGTCAATAAGTATCAGTCCATTTAAGCAAATATAAACCCACGATAGATCTCCTGGTGTGGAGATTCAGAAATTATTTCAACAGTTATCAAATTGATTTGAAGAATTAAACTACTAATACTACACAAGTAAATGTATCTAGCAGCTGCATTTGAGGGAAAGGCAACGGCAAAGGCGTTGGCTAACCGCTCATTATTTCTGAGAGATTGGTCCCCGGGGAACTGCATAGCAAATGATATAACAATACAATCGAAACTTTACGTTGTTATAATAATGCAGTTACTGATTTATGTTAATAATAATTATAGCATTTTAAAAAGTACATGTATTATAATTAAATTAGCAACGACTTTTATTTTTATACCAGTTATTTCAGTTGTTAAATTTGAACATCTGCAACATTATAGACCAATAACAGTAGGAATTTTGTTTGTCGTAAATGCTCCTAAAACGAAGTTTATATTGAGCCTACCACAAAAACAATGTTCTCAGACAGAAAGTAATTTTATAACTTTTTGCGATAAAATCGTCTTGTGGCATTTGAAGTAATCAACTCGAGTATTGCAGTTTGCTGTGGAACCAATTTTCATTGTAATGACTGTGACTGGTCGAATGATTAATGGTTTGTTTGCATTCTACAGGTTTCGAACGATGAGCTTTTTGCGGACGCCACCTCGCATATTGGGCTTTACTTGAGTTTTTACATTTTACATATTAAATTCTAAGGATTTGGTCATCATTATGTCCGCGGAAAGGATTGTGACGATCATACGCGACGAGACAATGGAAAAGCGACTCCAACTTTTTTTTAATCTTTTAAATAATACCAAAAAGATATACGGTCAACACATATAATGTGATCCATTGTTATGAAATATCAAAACGTCTTTTGCAACTTGCGACCCATGTCCTTAGTGGCCTGTTTGAAGGACGAAGATATGAAACGTTTCAACTGTTAGATTCTAGCATTACATTGAATTGTTTCTCTATTGCAAGCTCAGTATGGTCTCAGTTCGCTGACGTTAAAAGGTTAAATAACAATCGTTTTCCCTACTTTTTCAATTAATTTGGCTACGCTAACAGAATGCTTGGGGTAAGTTAATATCTACATATAAAGGTAGGATTTCAATGGCAAGATTGCATACATTTGCTGCCAGACCAGTTTGTTTATTTTTAGTTAACGGTAATAATTCTCGATATAAACGGAGGTGCGGTCTAAGTTATCCTTGGCTGACGTTAATACTTACAATCAGCTACAGATTGTGTTTCTGTTTGCTTTTAAAATTTGTATTTTATTAGGAAGTTCATTTTGAAAATTAATGTTTCTCTGTTCTAGGTACACGCGTAAAGCTTGCTTTCGATGATTTGTTATACATAATAACATCAATTGTATACTATATTATAAGTTGCTTTTGTTTTTTATCTTTAGAATATTTCTTAAATTTAAATTACCATGATTTCCTTTGCTTCAACTTCCTTGAATAAATGAATATAATATACGTTTCGCCTGCTTTATTTTAATATAGCTCTTGGCGTGTTATTTTTTTCAGCCTCCTCTTAGAGAATCTAATTTACATTTGATATACGTTTCAACCAGCTCGGCACGCACTGAATCTTAACGAGGCCTATAAAACTTTTTGTTTTATCCAAACAACGGCGCCGTAAAAGAATACTTCACTGTTTACCAACTCGTGCCCTCGCATGCGGGTATAGATAGGCGATAGTAATTTAAGGCGCTACTACTAAGCATCACTTCCTACATTATAATTTTCCAGTTGGGGAGGTGTGGCAGACAGATACGTTGGAACCTAAGGCATTCAAAAATTAGGGGCATCAGCATTATATATTACGACTACTTGAACGCACAAAAGGTTTCATGATGCACATGTATTATTGAATTATTATAGCATAGGATCTGAATATATACAACAGCAGGGTTTCTTCAAACATTCTACATACAAAAGTCTTTATAATTCTCAAGCGTAACCGACATTTGGAACGGGTTATGATTAATTCAATTACTGATTTATTAACGATTTATTAACCAAATCTTTTATTTAAATATACCACACGTTACCTTAGATGAAAGTGAGAAAATAACGGCAATAGTAATCCGAGCTGTACGGCGTACTACACAAGTCGTTCGGTCACTGACTCGCGCCACGCAACATTGAACCACCTAGCGCTTATCTCGCGAGGTTATTAGATCGAGAGGCAATGATTACGCAATTTATTACGTTCTTATCAATTGTATATTATCTTTATCGTACAACAGGATGTCTTGTGATTATTTTTGATAGTTGTTGATCTTGGATTAAGAATAAATGCCCGGAGCATTACATCTCAAATGTTTGTCAGTTTGAAGCTGAAAATTGCGTTTGGTCTTCATGAAAAGGAGGCGTATTCAGTAGTAAAAGCTTGTGATGATGATGTGATACCGTGATGGTATTAAAAGATACAAATCTCACATACCCTGGTTTCTCTGGCGTGGTACTCCTCTTCACCAAAAAAATATAGGTCAAAGTAATGTTTAGACGCGGCAAAGCTTAAAATTGTTTGGCATTGTAATGGTAACGGTTCTTCTCCACCACCAAAAATATAGGTCAAAGTAATGTTTAGACGCGGCAGAGCTTACGAATTGCCTACCGTCATGACGTTACTACTCTAACGCGTCATAGATTCGCATCAGGCTAAACAAACATGCGCGAAACGTAACGTAACGCGTAAGTCACGTGCTGACTCGAGTGCCAACTGTGAACAGTCTCAATGGATTTCTTCTATGTCACTGGTCCCCAACCAGTGGTCCTATTGAGTTTTTAATTAAAATTTCAGTGTGATTATTACAGTTCATTTTTATTATGCCTACATTGTGGTCCCTGCTAACAATAATGATATAAAAGTGGTCCCTGACCACGAAAAGGTTGGGAACCCCTGTTATATGTAATGTAATATTGTGAAGTGTTCTTAGAGGTATTATGTTTGCATAGTTCACCCTCTTGTAATTTAGAGACAAATGATGCCAATTATAAACAATGCACCTAGTAGTAATGTGGTCATGAAGAGGAGACTGTTAGAAGTGTTTCTGAAGGGCAATAGGTATGAATAAATAACGAGATAACACAAGCAACGTTTTAATTTGCGGCTTTCGTTAGTGGATAAACACGTGTACAGAAAAACCACTTACTGCCAAACTATTAAAAAGAACCCTAGATTACCAGAACACGATGCGGTATGGGTATTAACAGACGTGATTCTGACAGATAATTCTGATTATCTGTTCACGTCTTTCATTCATTCATTCATTCAGTTCATGGATATCGCAGTGGTGTAACGACTTGAATTAAATATTTACGTTTACAGGTAGTCTAGGATACTATCAACGGTTGACGAGACCTATCGTATTTTGTCTTTCACTTAATGTACATGCACAAAAAATTATAGATACCTACATTCAAAAATAGAACGATGATAAAAGCACTGCCCTGTATCTATTTCAATTTATATCTCCATACGAATACAATATGAAAATTCAAAACAAGTACATATATATTTAAACGGATTGAACTAAAAACTGTCAATGATACCTGTTTAATGTTCGTTATGATTCCAGAAATAATAATAATATGTTAATAATTTATGTCGTATATACATATTTTTACGACCGATTCTTGCTTACTTCTCGCGATGCGAACAGGAACAAGTAATAATGGTGAATAACATCGATAGAACATAAATACCAAATTCCCCGTAATTGCCGTACGTGACATAGACCGCAATTATCGGTTGCCGACCCCGGCATTGCCGGTCGATATTTCTTTCCTAGTAATCATAGATTGCATATGCTAAAAGCATAACCAATGGTGTATGATTGCTGAAATTAACTTTTTTTCGCATATTGTCCGTAACAATATTTCTTCTAAACGTAACTGTTCACATTTATTTTGTTATTCACTTTTTGTAATTAATTCTAAGCTGTACGTTACAAAGTTTTTTCTTCTGAATACTTGAGAAAAATGTAAGAAAATCTTGTACGTTTGTTATTGCAAAAGTCATAACGAGCTTACATATAGCATTTACTGCTGCTCAAAATATTCTGTGTCCAAGCTGCCACGGTGTTGGGTTCGCTTCGAGCTCAATCATAATCGTTTGGAAAGCTTTAGTGTTTAGTTTTAGCTATAAATTTATTAAGACGGCAGTGCAAAATCTAAAGATAAGTGACTACCATCGCCTATAGGAGTCGTGACGCGGTGCTTTTACCACTACATTTTATAGTAGGCAGGATACCGAAGGAGCTCTATAATCTACGTTTAAAACAACTAAGAAAACCCTAAGACATTGTTTTAAACGACGCTGCATTGAGCACTAAACGCAGAAAAATGTAACATGAACTCGTCAATAGCTGTTTTTTCAAGTTGGTACATCGAAACCAACTCATTCCATAACAGCTGTACAACCGGTCAGCAACTTTTCTCTCAACTTAACGCTACTTCGACGTGTTTGCGAGTACAGCACTACTTAGTTACAGTTCGAGGCTCGTGCAAAGTGCACTGACTCCTCAAACAATAACTATTCATGCACTCGAGGGCCCGTCGGCGCTGTCGACTTCACACATTCGTAGTTTGTTCAAAGCTCAAAACTCAAAGCCTTTCACTCGTCTTTTCATTGTTCAAATTGAAGAGGCTTAAATTTTTCAAAAGAATTTCATTTCGCGCTCTTGTTTGGCTTTGTATTGTCAGCCAAACAATCAGTAAGTACGCACATTTGTATACCATACGTGCGAATGAAACAGGTGTCACTGGTTTCAAATATCTAGATATCCTAGAACGGTTATAGGTTTATTCAAAATGTCATGTTTTACTAAATGGAGAATAAAAATAAATTAGTTAATGTAATCATTTACCATAATAATTTAATTTTCGTATGGTATACGTACCCACAATCCAAATACTTCAGTCTTACGTACTTTATGTTTTAAATAGATTATTAAGTTTCGCGTGCAAATGTTTTTTTACAACTATATAATTACCGAACGTTACACTTCCAACGTTAATCAGAGTATTGACATGATATGAAAGGAAATTTAATAGAACTAATAACATTATACAAATTTTCCTATCTCACATAATTTTTACATTCTCCTGTCTTGTGTACATTAACTGTTAAATAAATAATAAATAAAGGATTGCAGAAATGGAAATGTTAACCACGTATAGATGTCACTGAATATTTAATCGATTTCTTTTAACAGTAGCAGAGAGGAGTTTCTGTAAAAATAAACTCCAGTGTTGTATAGCCCATAAAGTTTTCATGACACGAGGTTCGGCCACACAGCGAGATTAAGACGCAGCCTCTTTACGACGTACAGTATCTCTTCCATCGGGAACTCCGTCTGAGTGCTTCATAAATTGATTATAGGAGCACAACCCGTCTCTAAATTAAGTATAGATCTTAGTCTAGAATATTGAGTTGCATCTATAAATTGTCTTCAATAGATATTATTTTATAATACAAATATGTAACGATCTTCATTACGTACCATTTAGTATCTAATATTGTTAAACTAAAATCATATTAAATCGTTTAAATGCATTTAATCAAATGATCAATACAATTTCACCACATTGAAATATAGAGTAAAATTCAAAACATAAAACAGAAATCACAGTTTAATTACGAAACCTTTGAAATGGTATGTGTATACTACATACAAACTGGCAGAACATAAATTTTCAGTCCATATGGCAACATTGCACACATAAAATATATATAAATCGTTGGAAATCACATAAAACGCTTACAGTTACCGGCAATTAAACTGGATGGCCCGGTTGACATCTAGTTTAAAAATACTACGCGTCGACGCTCTCCGCTTATTTACGGGAAATTATTACGTTTAATTTGAAATATTTTCCGCGCTTTAATTTCAACTATTTTAACTTTGGAGATTTGCAATCCATTACGCAATTTGTTTATTTATAATTTCATTCAAATAAATGCACATTTTGACATATTTAAATAGTCGCAAATATTTATATTCCGTAACTCCAGTTAGCTGCGAAGTTTCATTCGGAAAAATATTCCGATTAATACAGAGTTAAAAGGTTTAAATTTACAAAAAAATCTGCATTCAAATCCAAAATAGAACGTGAACGGCAGTAGAAGACAAATATTATCAAGTTGGTGTCTTGCGCAATATGCTCGTTTCATCAAGCTCGCACCACACGTGAGCAGACTCGGATTGTACAAATACTGCCGCAACACCGTGATGTGATGCGCGTACGGAATGCCGTACGCCTCTCATTAGCTGACGAGGAGAAAGCTTTAATATATTCCTCTGTCCTTTAAGTCTAGTGGTTTGACACCCTGACTGCTGAAACAGGAGTCGTGGGGTCTATTCCCACCCAGAACCAACACTTGTGTGATGATCACGTTAAAGTTTTCAACGTAACATAATGGAAATGTACCTACATACGTTAGACAAAAGTACCAGGAGAACATAACGCAAGAGGCGTCAGTGTCAAGTGTCGGCTTTGGTGCCAGCCCTCTAGAGAGGAGTACACTCGTGCTGCAACCTCGTTATCCAGTCACACCCTCTGATTGTCGAGATCTCACGACTTATGCACTCTTTATCACCGTTTGCATTGTTTGGAAACACTACGTATTTGCCTATTCTTTTTCGTGCATTATTACTACATTCAAGTCTACAAAACATGTGATGTTTTGTTTTCTATAGAATATTAAATCGAAATAGATCACCTGTATATACCTTATTTATTTGTATAGGTGACTTATTAACCAATAAACGCCGTAATTAAGAAAAAGAGTCAGTTAATTACAACCTGTTTTTTTAACCAATACCTCAAAAGTAAATTAGTACCTTACTATAGTCTGGATCCGTACATAAATATGTAATTGTATAGAGTCAATTAAAAATACAGTGCAACTTAAAACTGGTGTATTGAACACACGACACAATACTAAAAGCTTAATCCTTACAAATTCGAAACAACCATGGAAATGACTCGCTCAAACAGACCAAAGCGCTCATTTAACCTGCGCTCGAAGCTTTTGACTCATTTCCCAGAATCTGACCTCGTTAATAATTGTCAATGTGACTACTCGTTCGTTATTTCTTATAATTCATTTTTCAGAAACTGATATTTTATGTTACTCGTACATTCTTCATAATTTATTTCATCTCTCATTATTAATTTTCCAAGATCTGTATTAGTCGCTTTATTCATGTATCGATATATTAAAAGTTCTTTATCCTATCTGTAGTATTGACTTATATAACATGTTTAATTTCTTCCATATTAAACATTGACGGAGCGTTACGTCAAAAACAAATGCTTAAAGAAATGATGTGAATGTAAACTGCTTTACATTTCTTTCCCTTTCTATCATTTCTCAATTCTTATACATTTGTGAAGGGAGATTCTAATTCTACTCTCTCCTCGTATCTCTTGTTATATATCGAAAATTGCGACCACAGCAATTAATTGTTCAATCAAGCAAAAAACTTTGGTGAAATTTTTGGTAAAAACTTGATAACTGTAGAAGCTTCAGCTAACTAACGGTCTAACGGTCAATACATACAGGTTATAATGATGGGTTCATGATGATAATAAATTGTATTATTATCTTTCCATCTCGCAGTATCCGACAATAAAAAAGGTCTCCTTTGTTACAGATGGCGTTAATTGAATGAAGGCGACGTGAAAATTTTTCCCACGACATTCATAAAAGGTGAGCGAAGACAGTCGTTAAGCGCGTAATTAAACGAACTACATATACAAAGAATGAAACATTTATTTAGCCTAATTAATATAAACAACCGTTTGTAAATTATACATACATACATACATATCGTCACGCCAGGTCCCTTGCGGGGTAGGCAGAAAGCAGCGAGTGCCAAATATCC
>DWGJ01000484.1:0-29831 GCA_018246895.1 Aspitha aspitha aspitha
AAACGGGAGAAGTTACTCCATTTTTTAAGCTTCTACATCCATTAAATAGTGGAGAAATACTGTTTTATACCCGTGCGAAGCCGGGGCGGGCCGCTAGTTTTGAATAAAATTTTGCAGAAACAGTTTTCCTCTGCGCAGTTTATTCAAATTAGAAACTAACAAAAAATAAACTCTTATAAAATGACACTTAACATCATGCTATTCTTGTCACCTACCTACCTATCATCTGTCAATACTTCAAAAGCAAGTGATGAAATAACCTTTAGAAAGGACGGAGATAATGATAAAGTTACTTAAACACCTGTGTTGTTGTTGAACAAAACTGTAATAGAAATATCAGATATTGGTAACATACAACATACATTTGTTGATGTGTATGTCTGTATTATCTTAATATATAAAAATGAATGTTTGTATGTATGTCCTATATAGAATCGTAAACTATGCATTGGATCATGTGATGATCTTTAACAAAGTTGTTGTGCATGAGCCCGCGAAGATTACTGGGTTGGTACGACCAATTTTCGACAGATGGCGCCACTGTCATTCCAATGAATTTATGTAAGTTGGTGGCGTAGCAACGCGCGCAGGGTACAGCTAGTTCTGTAATATAATGTTAACTGACATCATCTTGGATTACAGTAGGAGAAAGAAGATACGAGTACTTAACGTGAGATTTCGACGTAAATCTTTATAATGTTTTGCTAGATCTGGAGATCTCTACCATCTAGTCCACATACATACATATACATATGTAGCTGACATATTAATTGCCAGCTTAATATACCAAACGTCAATTTAGATCCTGTGCTTTCACTAAAAGCATAAAGTGATTTTTTTAAGCTACACTGAAATACAAGGCCATTGTTTACATTAAAATTCATCGAAACTGTGCAGACCAAAGAATTATAAAGCTATTTTCTAATTTTTTTAAATATAATTAACCATTAAAGATTTGTTCTGAAGATCACCTTATTTTAATAGTTACATATATGACCGTATCTTCCTCTAAGCGTTTAATTCTGTGGCGGACTCTTTAAAGCTACGAAAAAGGAAATTATAAATGTGGCTGTCAATCTTTCAATGTCAATCTTTCAATTCATCAACATTTAATGCATGTAATAGAATAGTAAATAAATGTATGTGCGTTTGAACGTGAAAACAATTGTGCAATATCTAAAAACAGTTTTCTATCTACAGATGTTTTATCCTGCAAACTGTAGTGTCGATGTAGATACAGCAATATATATAAATCTCGCATCTCAACTATCTACAGAAGATTGTTACAAACTTGTTAAATCTTTACATTACGTGGACTATGACTTTCCATGTTTATCTCCAGGGAATAATGATTCAGATTACGTTAATGTTACCATTTTGAACACTAATGAAAACGAAGCTAAAGATGACACCTGTTTTAAACTGCTTGAAGAATGGGATAAAAACGAAGGTAAGAACAAAACGCACGATTTACTTGAGCGCAGGCTGCGACAAATGGACAAGATCAAACTCGCTGATTGGTTGGGAAAGGCCGTGTTTCATCAACTGGCGAGCGATATTAATGATACTCTACTTCACAGCCCATTTGCTGATAGTAATGAAGAATTAGCACTTAACGTTAAACTCCTCGAAGATAAACCGTTTATGCAAGTCGACGACAAATTGACACTATTCGATACGATTTTATGGATAGCACTAATCGGGTTATGTGCTATTTTAATGGTTGTGTGCTGTAGAATTTTACATTTAACGTGTACGAGAAATAATGTAGAACATGAAAGTGTTAGTGAAGAGATGGCAAATTTAATTCGAAATGATAGTAAATATTTAAATTGAAAATTGAGGCGTATAGTTTAAAAAGTCATTATTCACATTGTACGCACAACTGAGGGGCGCTATTAAGTAAATCAGGAGAACATCAGCGGTATCGAGCGATGCAGTTAAGCAGTCGCCACTAATGAGGTTCATCGAGCGATGACTCAGGCGATGGCTGTATGCGACTGCCTTTACGCGCTCTTGTTAGCGACCGCTCTGCGAAGGTCACTTAAACCCCAGGAGAGGTGAGTGCATGCCATATTTATTACTTTTGCATGAACACTCAAATTCTTTACTTTGGACTGTCGCAAGAAACACAAGTACAAGACAAGAACGCATAAGTAATAGAATAGATTTGACATACGCATAGTTACTTAAATCTTATAAAATGTATAATAATGAAGTTGCTGTTTTTGTTTTTATTTTTACACGCTTTAAAATTTGGTAATTGTTATTTACGATATACATTTACTTTTACATTACATTACATATAGTGGGATAACATTTTGAGTTGTTTGTTTTCAAATAGGTAAAAAAATCTTACAATAAACCAATTAATTATTCGCTATATTAAAGCAAAAAGCTTCTTTATAACTTATTTATAAGTAACTTATTTCTTGGTGTGTATTATATACTAATAAAGTGTTTTTAAATAAATGATACTGAAAGAAATCCTGTAACTGTTCGTAGCACAGTTTCGATATATCAAGAATCTTAACACAACTTTAACCACAAAAGCTTCACTGCATCCGAGGGACATCAGCTGATGAGTTAGGCAGTCGCCACTAATGAGGCTTATCAACGGCGATGACACGGCCGATGCCTGCGTGCGACCGCCTCAACCTGATCCCAGCTCTATGCGTCGTACCTTTAATTGCGTGTATTTAAATGAGTAACTTAATTGAAGATTGATAAATATATTTGACAAACATTTTCGTTTTGCTTACACTGTTTTATATAGGACTGAGATTGTATTGAGCGTTGTCTGCATGAAACCTTTTAGATTAATATTCTCGTAGGTACATAATTTGTTATGTGGGAAACTGAGACAGTTGTCTAGAGGTAAGAAGAGAGTTCAATTACAGTTTTTGCTCAACAAGCAACAAGTGTCGTTAAACTAGGAATAATAATAATAATCATGACCATCTGTTTAGGTAGAAGTTGTGCAACAGTTACTAAACACAATAAACTTATATAAATTTTTATCCTTAATACCTAGCAAAGAACGAATGTTTATGGCTTACATACAAATATTAGGATCCTGTGGATATCGAACTCTAAGCCTCGGTTCAGCAGTCTGACTCATTAACCACTGAGCCAATTTGATATTATAGAATAAGTAAGTTTCCTTTTAATTTTGACCCGCACGAAGTTGGGTGTGTTATGGTTATAAAGAGCAAGTCGAGAAATTCAAATGGCGAATAATTTCATGTTCAGTATACTACGTAGCCTACACAATCTGCAGATTATGTAGGCGACAGAGTAACAAGTGAATATTTATTCCATAAACAGGTACTGGTTTCAGTTTATACAACGATATCAGGAAGCGAAACCGCACCGCACCGACATAGGTTATTCATTGTTTTAACAAGATCTCGCTGGAATTTGTAGTCGAATGTTGTAATACTAATTTGTTTTTATTGACACCGTATAATATTCAGATTTGTTCTACAGTATTCCTAGTCTGCTGTACTATTTCATTATGCGGTTACTTAAGTCAAGATATTTAATTTAAATCTCTCTATAAGCACATATTTCAAATTTATTTAACGCTTTTATGACAACAAATGCACACAATGTTTTTTTCAATAAAGATGGCTGCTAATTTTGAAGTAGGTATAAATAAGGTATAAGGTAGACTGGAAGTCAGATTGATATCAGTTATAGTGCCCCTTCAGCGATATTCGACCTCATATAGAATTGCATTCTTTCACATTACATTTAATTAACAATTAATAAAAACTTTTATTAGCATATTTTCGGTGAGCGCTCACTGTATATTGTATTTACTACTAATTAAATATTATTAAATAACATTCAACATTAAATGTGTCTACGCAATTAATTCGTGAGACATACACTTAAAGATAGCCTCACTGAAATCGTAAAACCTTTAGGAGAGTTTATACTATTAAGTGCTATCCTGCTTAGTGAATATGCGCAAATATGTATATAATCAGATTAGTGTGTAGCACGTGCGCGGAGGTATAAATGGAGTCCCATGAAAGCGGAGATTACGAATATTTGTTATTTTATAATGTCCTCTCTTACTCTACCTGTAGCCTTCGTGCAGACGTGTGTATGGATTTTCCGGATATACATTTTCTTAAATAATTCATATTTTTAATTTCAGTTTCCTTTTTTAACAATAGTTAAACTTAGATAAAGTTGAAATGTATATTTCCTATACAAATCTATAACAATTTTTCAGACTGTATAAAAAAAGTACCATATTTATAACACACTAATAAATAATTATGTACATACAATCATTTTATTAGTAGCTTTGAATTGTACTTTTGAACCGTTCGACGTAAAATGAACACCGAATTACGTATTGGGTAAATTTTGTTCAAGAGTTATTAGAGAAATAATGTAGGCTACTTTGCATTGCATTGATTTACTAACATAAGTGCTCGTTCATATTAAAATGTTATAGTAAACCTCGTCACTCATTCCCTGTAGGCGTCGAAAATACATATGTATATAACGTCGTGTAAGAAAATGCGAGTATCGACATAATATGTTTCGTGGGAATTTTCTTTGAAGAGATGTAGAAGTTTTCTAGATGTAATGAATATTAAAGCTCTACAAATTGTATGTTTTGCCTTTTTGTGAATATTTAAAAGAGTATACTAACATTTAAAGGTTTAGTGTTACTCGTATGTAAGTTTAAAAAGTTTGTTCAAATTTTTATAGATCCCAAGCAAGCAAGCAAGATTTTGTACAGGGCTGCACCCTGTACAAAATCAGCAGTAATCCTCACCTTTCAGTTATAATACGAGCATTGCTGTGTCAACCCTATTTACGAGTTCTCCATGTTTAATAACGATAATTTGTTTTATAACGAGCCCGAAAGCACTTTTATTATCCTCATTTCCATCTTCATAGCACACCGAAGGATATAAAATAAAAAACTCAACGTGTCACGTGTTACAATCAATTTTCTCATCCAGTGAGTGTGAAACTATTCTAAACATAATGCCCAGTGCCGATGAGGCTCGAGATAAGGCTGATTACAGGCGATCAGAGGTTTACGGCGTAAAATAATTACATCAGAGAGCAGCATCTTCACACCAGCACTTTCCTACTTGAGCATTCAATTACCTGTAATCACTTGACTCCATTGATGCCTATCAATTTGTACGGCAGGTCATCCTATATTTTTATTATATGGCCTCAGAGGTTAGGGTTCGGCAGAGTATACCTACTAGTTATATATTTTTTAAATCTTTTTTATTGTTGCATTGTTGCTTTCATAATGACCGGGCGAGCATGGTCTACCACGTTCGCCACTTGCTGTTTGGTAGACTTTACACACCTTTGAAAACAAGATGAAAAACTCTTAGGAACGTAGGTATACGGGTTTCAATGCGATGTTTTATGTACTTACCAATACCTACCCACATTCCGTTGTGATACACAAATTTTATCCGTGTTAGGAAATACACTTTAAGCATAGCATCTATCGTTACGAAATGATGTTTTGTTAGAAAAACATTAATGATTAAATAAATTCCACCATTAGGAATGAAACCACAAGTGTGCGGTCTCGATTCTTGACGATTATAACATTTATTACCAATACTAAATAGTGATAACCGTAGATAAAATCCTACTTATTTTCTGTCTGTTGAAAGGTTAATTCGGTGAATGTTAATAATTTCTTTTCCTTACAATAACTAAAGTTCAGGATTGTGTACGGAATCCAAATATGCGTTACGATAATGTGTGTCGTAATTTTATATTCACTTAAACGATTCGAAAGTGAACTTATTAATTACGTGCTCATCAGCAAGGTTTATAATATTTCAACATTGAACCCGGTTCATTTACGCTACAACTTCAATACCAGTCCGAAGATGAGTTGGTAGTCAAAAGGTGAACTTTAAAGTAATCTAATGGGCATTGAAATCGAGTTGTCTGACCTCGTCGGTACAAGCGAAAAGAGATTAGAAATTGCTGAAATAATAATACATGTAGGTACTGTAGGTAAAAAACTATATTGAGTTTACATACTGTACTTAGTCATATCTACTGTTATTGTTATATTAGAACTGTACTTAGTTTAAAAATTAAGTTATAAATAATTAAGGAATAATACATAGATAAATTAACTAATGGTAAATATTGTAAAACGATAACTCGTGTTTTTAATTTGTACGCCATAAAAGGCAAAATATGGAGGGAACTAACAATTTTACAACATTTTAAATGTACCCATATTTGTGCAAATAAATGTCTTTGTCTTTGTTCTAGTTTTCAATGACGTGATGGTCTGTGAGTACTCTTAATTAATATAATAATAATTATTGTTACCTAGAATTATTAATAACTACTTAGGTACTTTGATTATATCATTTTCCTATAGTAAAATGTTGAACGTATGTACATATCCGGTATTAGCTATAAACTAGTAATTTATCTCTAGTATCGATAAGACATGGGCATTTATGATTTTTTTTTATAAAACACGTAATTGATTTTTTGCATAATATTAATTAACTGTAGCCAACTTGTTTGCTCAACGCGTTCGAATTCAATACCAATTGCGTTTCGTTTCAGTAAATAGTAAAAAAATGTTACGTAATATAAGCTATAGACAGGTACCTACTCATATTAACCACCGTGCAACAATATTCGTTTTATAATTCTAAGGAGGGATTATTTTCATATGAAACAGACACAGATATTTTGCATTTCTCTCAAAGCGTTTTTAACTTCCAACATAATTATATTTGGAATGTGTTTGTTAAATAGTGATTTAGTTCTTTGTTTCAGATGAATGTTTGATTAGCTCAATACTTAAATACGTAATCTCAATTTCTCTTATGGAATTATTAAGTGTGTCCACGGTTTCGCCCGCGTGGAAATCGATGTTTTCCCCTTTTTGCAACATTTGTCATTGCTGCTCCACTCCTATTTGTCATAGCGTGATGTTATATAGCCTATAGCCTTCCTGAGTAAATGGACTATTCAACATAACATTATTTTTCAATTGGAACCAATAGTTCCTGAAATTAGCGCGTTCAACCAAACAAACTCTTCAGCTTTATAATATTAGTATAGATGACAATGCGTGTTTACCTATTACTAATACCTACGTTATTCTAATTCCAATATGGCGGATCGTGCCTTGTTATGTCACTGTCACTGTCACTATGGGTATCAAGTGAAAGAGCTTGCTGGAATAGGAAAACTTCCTTCTTTGTAGGGCATTTAAATGAAAGCTTGTTTTCAATATATTTTTTAACATAAAAACATTACTTTCTGATCGCCGAATCTCATCTGGCGCCTCGCGTTCCTCGCCACGTTCATGCGGCACAGGAACACGCGGTCTTCGCCGTCGGTGGGCGCGCGAGACAGCTCCGAGCGCACCGCTTGCTGGTCCTGCTTGTCGATCACGTCGTACACGCTGTCCCCGTGTATCAGAAGGTCTTCCTGTTAGTACAATCATTAGCTATTATTATTTCTACTATACCATTCCGTACGTGCCTAAGGTGATAGGCAGGACACCCGACGAAAATAGGCACAATGTTTCCGCACAAGGATTCCTTTATTAATTTTATGTATTCTGTTCCGTCGTATTTACGATCATTACAGTACAAAGCAAAAAAGTTTAATTTAACATCCTGCAATATAAGTATCTAGGTATTTTTTATATATCATAGATTGGGCTAGGTTCTAGTGGAAGTGAGAAGATTTGAGTTTGGTTTTGAACCGGGTTTGAGTCGAAAACATTGATATTTACGTCTCGTGAACGTCCCGTAGTTGCAAAAATAGCCTCCAAACGGTAGATGAATAAGGTAGATGAAGAGGTGCCGTCTGCGATTAAAATAATACCTTGCGGTCGGCACACTGATGAAAACGTCGAAGCAATCTTACTTAAGTATACGGCTCTTTAAAAATAAAAGTTGCTTTGACTCTGCGGCGACGGTGCGCAGTTCCGCAATTAGCGACCGCCTTTCTTTTGTTTCCACTGCACTTGCAATAGACGCTTTTCAAATTGAATCTAACACATTAACGTGCCGCTTAACGAATTTTAGTACGAGTCAATGTTTATTGAAATTGTTATTACTAACAACTTACCCGTTTCTACTGTTAATAGTGTTTACGCTGGTGTGACATGGTAGATAACAGGGGTCCCAAAATTGTCTAAATTACTGAAAAGTTCTTGAGTGTCAAGATATTTAAATTTTTACGCTCTGGAACTGGAACCATTAATGTTCTGTAAATATAATGTTATGAAGGAGGTATTTCTCAAGTAATAATCTTGGCCCGTTTTAATGGTACAGAAAATCTCCACAAACCGACATTGCCCTTGGGTCGGACAAGGTTAATAAATTTGTACTATAATTATAGTTGTTTTCTACACAATATTAAACAAATTTCAATTAACTTAGGTCGGATCTATTAAGTTTAATTAAATCATAGTTCTCGTGCAACTCAAGAAAATCTCTCTCAATATGGAATCTAAAATTTATTTCTATGCTAGGGTTGTGAGTTCTACCGGTGCACATATTCAAAGTTACTTTTATTATAATTGATTTGTTGCAATCCCTATATACATTTTAATAGGCTGTTCGGAAACGGTTTTATTTATGTCAACAAAAGTTGGTTAATTGGTTTGTTCGTAAATAATAGTAACCATAGCATTTAACACTTAATCCTTATGTATCCCACGAGATTAAATATTTCGTCTTTAAGGTGAGTTTTGCAGCCATTGTGCTGACACACAACATTGAAATAACTAATAACTAAATAACTGGGGACAATTTCACACACGGCTGTCTCAACCCAAATTAAGCAATTTAAAGCCTGAGTCGTAGAAAAAGTAGGGTTTGTAAAAGCAGTTGGGACAGACGTGTACGTACATGAAAGCGATGTTTCTAAATCACTAAAATAAATATCGACGCTCCGGAGCCCTGCGTGTGACGTCACGCGGACGTCACTCGCGCGACATGCATCCCGCCCACCTGTCGCGCGCTCGCGTTAAGACATAATTGTGCGCGCCGCCCGCCCACACAGCGCACGGGGGGCGAAATACGTTGTACAGAGAAATCTACAACTACAATAACATTAAAATTATACCACGCTTAGAAATTTGTTCAATTATTACGATAGCGGAAGTATCAGCACGCGTATAGCGACGACTACCAGTGCAATGCTTGTCTAGTGAATTACATGGTGATAATAAGTAGAAAAATAAGGTTTATTATAAATAAAAGTAAAGAGTTTACCTAGATTATTATACTTTTCTAACGGCAGCCATAAAAATAGTAACAGGTATCATAATAAATTAAATATTACAAAAGACAGAAAAATGAATTAAATAAACATCTAGTTTTATACATATTTATATTTATAGTTACGAGTTCCATTTGTTACATGTAGAACAAATCGAATGCAAATCTCTGCGTTACGAAGTACCGCAATCAAGGCGTTGCGTAGCATTGCGCGAGTGCTTGGAGTTACTCGTATCATTACAATATCGCAGATAATATCACGATAGTACGAAAGCATAAATTTTCCTACACGCGTCATATCAACACAATGGAAGGCAAACAACATAGTGATACCGAGGAAACTGTTAATTATTCAGTGGCGTATTAATTGAGTGTGTCCAATTCTCGTGATTTACAACACGTGTAATTTTCTTGTTGGCAGATCATTCTAGTAACATACCGACGACCTTGGGCGTACCATTTACAAATAGATATTTGAATTTGGAAGCATCATTGATGAAGTTCATTCAACAATTTATGCTAACTTAAAATATACTTTTAAAGTGGTATCAGTAACTGCAGTGGATTGCGTTGTTTAAGCCACTTTTACTTATTTTATAGTATTTTAACTTCGGCGGTTGTCAATTATTAATAAAAATTTAGATGCAACTCAGATATTTCAATAACATCGTTTTATACAACTTTATTTCGTCTGTTTCGTTTATTCTGTAATAATATAGTTGTAAAGAGTTATTTCAATAGAGCGTGTTGTGTACAACGAACAACAAAACGTTTTGACCGCGTTCATTACTTTGAATTCCGTTCATTTTCTAGTATTAATGTTGCGATGCGGTAGGCCCATTGAATTTATCTCGATCTCTCTTGCCTTATTTTCAAATATCATGCTAATATTGAGAGCGGAAAGCTTACCCCATCTTATTTTGTTTTCTAGGTATCTATTTACGTTTTAGTTTATCTAGCACCGTTGTATATAATTAGGCATTTTTATTTTGCGTATATTGGTAACATAATTTAAATCATCATAAACTATTCATAACTGTGATATACGCAGATGTAACCGGATGCGCAGTTAGCTTACAGTAAATAACAAAATAAGAAAAAATCTCAAAGCAGACGTTAATAATTATTTTGTCTAACACTCTTTCCAATCTCACTGATGGACGTAAGTCTCACCTGGAGCAAGAACTCTAAAGACAAATACAGGAACTTGAAATTTGTAACAGTTGGAAAAAGGCTACAGTAAGAATGTTAGTTATGTGGAATTCTGAAGGCTGCGATGGTCCCATTGCATACATCTTTATATCTCTTGAATTAGTTCCAACATCGCTTTCACTTGGTTTGGTTATTTTCAATCGATACTGTGTTGTATTGTACGGCCCGTTACACTAGAGAGCGATTGTGTAACAGACACGACATTCCCGCGCGGCACGTTTGGTTGATTACATGCGTGTAAGTATTAATAGCATATATTTGGTGATGATCGCAGGCTTAAGATGAGAGAGTAAATTACTCAAAATTTGTAAGCAATTTCAATATTATATCAAAAATATTAGTAGCGAATTATAGTTCTAAAGCCACAAATATTTGTATATTCACCCAAAAAATCGTATCTATCCCAAATTTGCGAATGCAACAAGAGAAACAGCATAATTGTCAGGGATTCTGTGTCAATAAAATTCTACATGACATTTCTAGTTGATGTAAGATCTGTGTTTTATGCCAACATTTAGATTGGTCGTTGATACAGAAGATGATTGCTCTACTTATAACCGATTGTGAAATACTCCCATTTGTGATTCATTGTGTGCATCACAAAAGGTATACCGCCCATAACCTTAAGTTTATTAGAAACATTATGAAAATTAGCTTTTTCCTTATACTTGTAAGACTTCTATCACATTTTTAAAGGTTTCCTTTTTTTATTCGTCTACGAGTGTTCGATCTTGTCAGATAATTGTAATGAATAAACTACCCAGAATAATACACTATATAATATAAATTATATATGTACAAAATTATATTCTTAAAAATCATTATTTCGAGAACAATATTAAAATGAAACAAATACAAAAAAAACTAGTAAAAGAAGTCGACGTGTTTATATGTAAATGCAATCAGTTACTATGTACGTAAAACAAAACATAGTTTTGATAGATATGTATTTATTACAGACAGGTTGAAGAAATGACTAAAATTAAAAATGAAAGTCTCATATTATAATGATATGGTAAATGACCCATTTTCAGCAAAATACTCGTAGTAACACAATTTGTTGAACAATTGAAAATATTAATAATATTGTTACGTACGTCAGAACGAATGGCCCTGACTCCAACAGTTTATTATCAGTACATCAGTCAAATTCAAAAGCGTAACATACCTCAAGCTGTTAATAATTAACATATTATGCAGTGTACGTAGCGAGGTCTTGTAACAAATGTTTGTGGTGTTATACAAACAGAACGGGCCTCCGGATATGTAGATTAATGATGTGCAGAGCTCGCCCTAATTGCGTTACAAATGAATGTTTGTGTACGGTTTGATTTATAGCGTATTAATTTTGACCGCTCGATCCGGCATTTGTCAATTTTTTGAGCGATAATGTTTGACGTGTTCCAATTTCAAGGAGGCCTCGCGGCGGCGCTGCCTCTGATGTTTTACTATACTTTATTATTGTTGTAAATGTTGATTTAGATGATTGTTGAAATCGATACATTTTTCTTCGATCCGACACAGGTAGAAATACAATAAAAAGAAAATTTGACTTTTGGTTTAGAACTTGTTTGGTTATTTTAGTGACAATGAAAGTGAAGAATAACTAATTGATTTCATTTGCTCACCGTCGGTAGTTGAACTGGGTTAGGTATGTGTGATAATTGCGCAAATGGCAATAATATAACCCTTTTAAAGTAGATTTCTTTACCTTTAGAATAGTGTAAATGTGCAATGACGAAAGTATCGGAATCGAACGTAAAAGGTAAGCCACACCGTTCACATAGATCTGTGATCGCGCGTTCGCACCACCAAACGTCCTTTCGCATTGCAGCGGCTGCCCTTTACTCGATAACAATTGACATTACGAACAATAGTGACACGTCAACGCTTGTGAAGTCATTCCTGATATTCCTTCAGAGCTACAAAAGGGCAGTCTCACAATAACAGTGATAAATACTGGATCGCCGCGGGGGTAGGCGCGGAAACGTCCGACCGACCTACCCAACCTAACTAGACCCGCCGCTCCTCCCTCACTTGAAGCAACCACACACACGAGAGGAAATCTTGCATTAATTTTCAAGATCCCATCATAATGGTTGTGTTATTACAAAGGTATTAATGGTTAGCATCAATAAATCGGCACGGTGGTTAGCGCGACGAAAGAGCATTGTCTATGGTATTATCATTACATTGTTCGGTTTGCATATTGAATTGTGCGTTCTCTATTGTTTACGATTGGCTTTTAGCCTCAACGTGTGTGGTTTGCGCGCGCCTCAACAACTTCATAAGTTTAGAGAAAGTTACGGCGAATTTTATATGCCTTTCATACTGTACCTAATGATAGACAATAAAACATTTCCACAATCGAACCTCAGCACCTCCCCTCGCATCGAATGCACATTTAGGTATTATAATAAACTAGCTTATAAAATACTATTTATATTTTCGCTTAATTTAAAAGATCATTAATACTGCTATGCATCAATAGGTCACTCCCACACAATAATTTGCCCTTATAAATGGCATATTAACGAGACCGGCATTGTTTTTAACTAGATGTTTGGATTAAGCACTTACTGCCTCTAAAATCTTATCATTAATCTTAATTGCAGAATAACAATAAAATATTGCCCGGAGCCTAGGATTCGTGTTCGGTAAAGTGACTTTAACGTGGATGGTTTTAGAGTTCAGTTTGGCATCTGGTGTTAGCTTGGCGATCAATATCGATCATTACATTACGGGGCTTATAAGAACGGTATCGTGGGAATACAGCCGATGCTTGAGTTATGGGATCGATTGAGATGGACTTTGGTAAACTATGTTTGCAGTAAGAAGAGATAGCTTGCTCGAGATAGTTTTTATCGATGAATTAAATGGATAGTTCAATTAGCAGTGAAGGCCTCTAATCCGGTGGAATCGATATTACAACATGCTAATGTGCAGCCTACTTAGCTTGTAACCTTTAATTATACATTTACAGTTTACCTTCTGTTCTCAAATTAAGTACCGCAAGAGCAATATCTCCACAGATATCAATATTGTAATATAATTTCATACTTAAGTGTGAAGTTTTATCCCAAGGAATTTATTATTATGACAACTTCATAAACGACTACAAGAGCAATACAACAAAATGTTCGGTCGATACGGTGATTGATGCGAAATAGCCAGAGTACATTTGTAGAAATTGTATTTATTCCATTCGAATTGTCCTCACCAGAATCAGATTCACACGGTTCGTACTGTAATTCCGAAGGAGGTGGGTTCAATCAAACGAGTTACAAGTAAACAATAAAAGCGGACGATCTCTATCTATCTTCACCGTAGTCGGCCGGATGTGTATCTTCGATTCGCTGCCCTATCTCACGACATCTGACAGTCCGTCCGAGCGGGACATCACAACAGAATTATCGAACGGTTTGAGTGGAAACTATCGAGCTGCGCAGACACACGGTCAGCCATCAGGTGTTTCGTCTTGTTTCTCCGAAGGATAGCGACACCGTATCTGTAAATGTCTTAAAGTCATATACCGTACATATCCAATTGCTATATAAATTATAATGTTTGTTGAGTTGTCTAGTTGCTTCACGACATTGTATTGTAACGTGACTTGATTCACTTGTGATTAATTGATCCATCATGTTCCAAGGCTGGGCACGGGTCACATTTTTTTTATTTGAAGAGAGTAGCAAACGAGTAGGCAGCAGTCACAAATGTCCGCTGCCGCCCATGGACATCTGTAACCGACCTCAAAAAGGCCGATCCTATCAGAAGTCGGTCACAGATGCGTTGCCACTCTTGAGGACTAAGATGGTCGCCTCTGGTATACACGTGGACCGGCAGCCACACACTTTGATAGAGAGACTGTTGTAGGCTATAGTCTATCACGCTGGCCAAATCCGAATTGGCATATTCACATACCTGAACTAACGTTATAGATATTAAACTGCCAGAGCAAAGCAGATCCCTGGACGTTGAGGCAGAAATCCAAACCACTAAGCTATCACTGCTACGATAATTCCAGCTTTGTTTTCATTGAACATAAATAATGTTATTCTCAACTGTCCAGATGAACACTATTTTGTCGATTAGTCGATTCGTTTGCCTACCTACGTTGATTTTATCTCTCATCTGACAGACTGTCATATCGCAGCCGCGCGAGAGAACCGAACCGTTCACGTGGAAATTGAAACTATAAACAGATAAGATAAGGGGCTGCTTAGTTTTGATGCTTAAGCCATTAATCACAATTTGAACTATTGATGTGTGTTATGTGCATGTTATTTTAAAAGTTTCACGCGGACATTCATAAATGATCTATATACAGGCTGTTACAAAAATTTACCACTCTTAAGTTAATACGATTTAAGACTGTGTGATAACTAATTAATGTTTGTTTTTGTACAAATAACAAATACGAACCATTCGGTAGATAGTTCATTTTAAATGATCACTTCCACTTATTGATTTCAATTAGTTACGAAATTCTTTATAGAATTATTCATGTAGGTACTATGCACTGTTATGATAATTATTTTTGACAGTTAGAAGTTGAACTTCAGCTTTTGCACTTTTTATAAGCTATGTCGGAATCTCGGGTCTTACGAACAGCAATAATTCCGACGTGATTATCACATTACAAATCAACCTGTACGGAGCGCGGCGAACAATAAAACGCGGTGATTAATTTATCGGCGCAAGCGCAAGCTAACGACGAACTATTCGGGCCGGCGGTATCCGGCCCACCGGCGAGCACAAAGCTTGAAAAATTGGCCACCAGATCATATTGATTTCGCTATACAAATAATATAGTGTATACATTTGGAGCACAATACTCCGAGCTCTACCTTCTTTGGTTTTTGTTTCTTCTCATCCACTTTTTGTAATTATAACAAAACTGGTCGCTCGAATATTCCGTTCCTATAGTTTCAGTGAGTATGAATACGCAGAAAGAATAAAAAACAATTACACTAAAAAGTTACTGGTTGTCGTTGTTTTTCATCCCAATCCTACGCAGCACATAATAAAAATAAGAAACGGATACACAATTACAAAAAAATAAAATAACCAAATGAATAAAAGCAACGAAAATAATACAATAGAAAACAAAGTAAAAGGAATGCATAATTATTACAAAAAAATATATCAATAATGGATTACATAGAACTTTAAAGATCTGTGCTGCGCATAAGACCACAGAACGATGGAACTCAGCAACGATATTAATCACGATATATGAATAACTGTCGTCTTAATCTATCGATAGCTGTGCATGTAAGATGCTGTGGTTCACTTACCATGGAATGTCCAAGGTACTCTGCGGCGTTATCGGATATGTACAACAGTTTGCCGTTCTGCGTCATCATCATCAGGAAACCGTTTAGCGCCTGCCGACAAACAAACATGAACGCAAGGTTATTACGAAGTGAACTGGTATTTACAATTAACATTTTACTGTATCGTTATTGTTGATGGGAATTTTATATTTGCACCAATAGCATTAACTTACTTTATTAAGCAAGAGCGTACATCTAAAATTTCAAGCATTTGCCTTTCAAACCGACGAAATCCAGTATAAAGTTAATCAGTAGCTGCGTACACGTGCGTTATGATAAACGTTTTTAAATATTATACACTGTACGTTTATTAACGAGCAAAAAATTCGCCGCTCGCTCTTACTTCATTGCATATGGAATTCATATGTTGCAGGGAATAGTAATAGACAACGTAAGGATATGCGCACAATTAAGCGAAGAAAATTTTAGTTTTGACACGCGTAATTTTTTGTATCCCCTTATTAACAGTCTTAGTCTTTATAACCTTCCAGATATATACATAAGTAACAATATTGTTAATAGATCAAATAAAATTGGTAATATTTTGTACAAAGATAAAGATAGAAAATCTTGCGTGGTTTGCAGTGTTTTTTCTGGAATCAGTAGCGAAAACGACAAATAAGGGGAGTTCTACTCATCAGCGCTTGTTTTTGTGGATGGCCTTTACCTTCAGGCATCAGTGAGGGGTAGATTTGGGGGTCCATTTTAAATAAAACATTTACTGATTTAATTTATTCACGTTTTTTATTTTTTATTTATTGCACAGACCTAATAAATTCGGAATTTCGGTCAGATTTTTCTGATTGAACCTAGGAGATTACATTAACTGGATTACAACGATTCAACATTTATCCAAGAATAATTGGAGACAAAATGTTTTTAATATAGGTAAAGTAAATATCAATAAAGGCACAGCTGAGCGGTGATCCTTAGGCTTAGAGTTCTCGCTCCAGTTTCTATTATTCACCGCGACCGCGATACATCTGAGTTATGGAGGGAATATATTAAGTGGAAGTTTTATACCTTACGACACGATAAACGACTAAGATTATAATCGTAAGCACAAAGTATTTATATACATTTAGTAGATAAGACACAAATAACAAGCTACTAAAGACTGAGACGATGTGTTCACTTTACAAATCCCAATATCCGTTCTAGCTGAAAAGAAAACCCTTTATCTAGTACCCAAACGGCAACATGGCATCGATATATTCGCTTATCGGCACTACATTGCCAGGACTTCGTAGATTTATGACGCAATCCGTGAAATAGTCGCAACGTCTAAACTAACTTTCGTTTCAGCCCGGAGAATATATTAAATCGGCACACAATCGCATCGGCGATCTCACCGCACAATTGCGTTTGTCACATAAACCAGCGGGTTGGTTCCGAGGTGTTTTCTAAAGGGGAATTAGCGTAAATACTCATTGTGTCAAAATTAGCACCGGGTTTCTGCAGACGTAGGCTGAAATGCTTACCCCTAATTTGGGATAATTCCCTCGTAATAAATACAGGCATTCGCGAACGTTAATTGTTGTACTGTTTCAGCTTACGAAGTCATGTTGTGAATGATAAATGTTTTTGTTATGAGAAATTCTGGTAATTTCGTACGTTTTAAAAGAAAATGGAAATTATATTTCTGAATGTAGCTAAGAAATATTGCTAAAGAAACTTATTTAAAATAATAACTAAAACCATGTCATATAAACATGACACTATTTGTTTTTAATAATTGTATGAGCATATATAAAACTATTTAAGAAAGTCAAAGTGCGCAAACAAAGTACTTTTCGATCAAATACATATATCTATGTTACCTATGTACATATAACTCGTGAGTATAAATATGACAAATGGTTATTGCATAACCAGATTTCACTGTGAGAGCATATAGCATATCTACGTATTTGACTGGGTAACTGAGTACTGATAGTGGATAGTTACTGTAACTCGTCACGTCATGTGCCTAAAAATTATCTTCCTCTTGAACATAGGTATAATATGGGGATGGAATGTCAGTATTTCGCGAGAATCAATTCTGCACGAGGAATTATATTTAACTATATAGATATATTAATTCCATGTAACACCACAAGTTTATATGTTAAAATATAATTAAGAGATTAATTATAATCACACAGAAACATGACAAATGGTAAATTAAAACCATTTATGATTTAATCATTCGCATTTATTGAGAAACAATGTTAATTATTTTACAAGTTATTCTTGCTGTCAAGTAGACTCAAGGTAATGTGTATAATGATTTAATAGTTTTATTTAGAAATTATTGATCCAATATGTTCATAAAATTTATTATTTATAAAGCTAGATTTTACTACGTACCTTTTAGAATTTCTTGAGTTTTAGTAAAGTACATCTGATCAGTGTTTCAACAATTTATTTAACCGTAACTAGAAATTTAACACGATTTTTAAAATGCTACTTGTAGTGATTAGTAGCGCAAAACTTTCTGCCTGCTGTAGTCAAAAATGCGTTAAATGGTTTCACCGCCAATTCGCATTTTCGAAAATCAGCGTTAAAATCCCTGGTAAAGTACCTAATCGCACGTTTAGAACTGACTCAGTGATAAGCAGACTCGCTCAACTGTAACTTGGGTTGTAACCCAACGTATGAAAACACAGCAATAAACAACTGTGTTAACTTCAACTGTAAAAAATTGCTTCCAAATTATCATCAAAATCCCCAAATCAAAGTTAATGAGTGGTTACCACGGATCCCGCCCCTTTAATATTGACCTTACTTTAATTTAAATACGTATTTTGTATCGCTTTCTTTCTCTCACTAAACGTGTACAGTTCGCGCAGGAAAGAGACAGGAATGATATCTGAATTCGTAAAAGCGGCATAAATCGCCACTCAACCGTGGGAAACACAAATTATGGAACCGTAAATACTGTTTAATTGTAGAGTCGACGTTGTAAGTCCATGTTTAGTTACATGAAAAATTAATGCGTGTTGATGTAGAGTAAGGACATTTGAAATAAGCTTAGGATATACGAGTATGTATGTTATAACAACGTGACAACTTCGTCCAAATGAATAAATTAGCCAATAACATTTGAATCTAGACTCTTGGTAACGTGGTTAGAGATGTTGCCAGCGAAACCGAAGGTCGTGGGTTTGATTCCCCAGGACTTTTGTGCGAATAGAAACAGTGGTTATATAAAAGTAATTATTTTGATATAATTACTCATATTGAAAATAAATTACTGTATAGAATACATACCTTAGAAAAACCAAAATTAGGAGCCGTAGACGGTTGTTGGTTGATGTCAAAGCGTTTGAAAACTGTGAACAAAGGAAAAACAAATTAAAACAAATGTGTTCGGTGTGTTTTGAAAATAATTATTATATAATACCGTCATGCCCGGCCCCTAACGGTGTAGACAGAAAGCACCGAATGCTACATAACTCTATCTTTGCAAACCTGTTTGCATGTGTTTCTTCAACATTCACTAACCTTTCCATATATTTGCGGTGATACCGTGGTTTTTTTATGTTTTATAAGCAGACGGACATTTACCTAATTTTAAATAGTCCCTGTATTGTTATTATGCAATAACAATAGGTACATAGAAATTGTCAATATACACCCCGTATATTGAAAACTGCCTGTGTTCGCGGGTTCGCCCCCGTGGAAATGAATATTTTCTCGTTTTTGCAACATTTGTCATTACTGCTCCACTCCTATTAGTCATAGCGTGATGTTATATAGCCTATAGCCTTCCTCAATAAGTGGACTATTCAACACAGGAATAATTTTTCAATTCGACCCAGTAGTTCCTAAGATTAGCGCGTTCAACCAGTCTTCAGCTTTATAATATTACATAGTATAGACACATACTCGTATTTATGTAGTAGTATGTAATGTAGTACAGACAGAAATGTATAAAAGTGCATACATATTACTTATGCAGTTGTAGTAGAAAATAACATGGGTATTTTTGTTGGCAATGTATATACATAGAATCGTATATATCATTCAGGCTGTATTATCGCTAACTGTATGGGAAAAAGCATACGTAGAAAAGCATTTACAAATGGCTCGTGCGCCGTCGTTTAGCGGCAGATTATACACCTACCGTGTTGTAAAACAGTTAATACGAACATAATGCTGCCGCGATAAGAACTTGTAACGTTACACTGATGTGAAATGCCGCTACTAAAGGAGCATGCACACTTGGAGTTAACACCCGACCGTACTAGCAAGTGCATAGAAAGGTATTTTAACATTACGGTGTTGATCAAGTAGTTGTATCTGGCTTTAATTTTTTTCAACAATTTAAACTTATTTTGAAGAGAAGATTAATAACGCGCTTAATTTTAATAGTAAACTGTAACTATACTGTGTTAGATTAATTTTAACGGTAACCAATTATATAATGCAAATGCTAATTAATACATGCAATATATTATTGTTATTGATACAATTTATGGACATCATACAAACATTTGTCATACTTGGGAATATGTCACTATAGCATCGGTGACTTTTCCAATATTTACAGATCTGGACACGTGTGTAAGGTTCTCAACATCGATAGATAAGAAGGTAAATTTCAAACAATCGTCGATTTTGTTCAACCTACTCGTTACGATATAAATCTCCCAGTGTATTGTCGTACTAGTTGCTTGGCACTGTGGGCATAGCTCTTGATAAATAATATAATCGATACAACAAACGAATAGGTACGTCACTAACTTTTACAATGGGATAACTTAACCTTTACAAAACTGTCACTTTTGCAATGATGTCACTTTTACAATACTGAAACTTTTACAATAATCTCATGTCATTTAGTACTTAGAATTTTGTAATTAATTACATAAAAGTAACAGATGTTTGTATTGTATTATAAAAATAGGATCATGAAGATTGATAACATACAAATGCTATTGTAAAACGTGACATAAACAATGATCGAATATGCTGTTTCTACAGCCGTTCAATAATGAACGCAAACGCCATTGCGGTTTTTAAAAACCTGAACATATTTAGCGTTTTCCTATTTAGGCACCGCGTGTATAATCAGACAGTTCATACATCTACCTAATCAATGAAGAATCATACATAGTTAGCGTCAATGTACATAAAGTAAAATTGGAATCAATCACTAGCGATCAAATTATTGCGCCATCCGTTAATATTATTACAGCTGAAGGCAAAATGCTGTCTAAATTAAAATACACTTACATAAATACTTACGAGCAACTTCAAGTGATTTATACTTTGATGGTCTATAGCTGATTTTTATTTAACATATTAATATAGCTTTTTAAAACAAAATGTCAAAAGCAATCGTTTCATATCACGAACATCGTCTTCTAATAAAGTACTTACTACTTTACTTTACTAGCAGGTACAGGAAAGTTTTCCGGGTATGCAGAAACAAGTCTATCACAAAACACTTTGTCGCTGCATGACGACAATACATTAATGATTAATTGATTAATCTATCGATACTTTCTTAGAGTATGAACGATAAACCATAACCCGAGCAGACCGATTACATTGATAAGATACCGCCCGGATCCCGCACTAATGGACCCGGCGCAGTATAAGGAGATTTACACTTTCTAAACTATCTCAAAAGGCGTTCTGGAGGACGGATCGGAATATTGATAAGTTATTGAGACTAGCTCATACGAAACTAGATGGCATTCATTAGGAGCGGAGTTATTACGAATGCACGCTGTGCGTTTCAATAGCTAAGTTAGGAGCGTGGCACCAAGGAGGCCTGTGTTTTATGGGATCCGAGTTAAATATATTATGTACACGTTAGCGAAACTTTTTGCCGCGGCAATGTAATTAATATACGTTTATTAGCTTCACTTATGTGACCAATAAACTAACTAATTATTATATCGTTGAGACGAATCTACCTATTAATATATTCTTTCTACATACATATATCTACATATACTAACTAAAACTTTGCAAATGTATACCTATAATACAATTTATACCCATAACAGTTTATCATAAGTTCAATGAACTCCCTTTAACTTTATTCGAACCAGACCAAAAGTATGCTATATCATACATGTTACTTTTGTTAGAATGGAAATAAATCTTCAGTGTACCTACTTTGGGATCTTTAATATGCTTTTAAAGGTTTCAGCTTAACTAATTCGTAACATGGAAGCAATTTTTTGCGTAAATAGGTATACCAAAAGTTTGTTAAAAAAAAATTATTAATTTGTGCCTATTTCTATAAACAAGCAAATGTCAGATAACTCTAGTCATTCATATCCCCAAATCCTAATAGGAAATAGTCCATTAATTTATATCCCAGAGTTTTTTGTTCTGAAGTTCTAGAAGAGTACATTGACGCACACTTTTTAAATTTAATGATTTTGTAAAATGAAATATAGCACGCTATAATGGGGAAGGAAAATATGGCGGGGAAACTTATGCACCTTTGTGTTACGTGCATTTGGTCGTAGTTGCAGTACTTTTCTCACTCAGAGCGTAAAACCGTTTTCAAGAGTGTAACGGTACATGGGTTGGAGACGATGATAATAATGACTTTAGCTCTATACATATATGGTGACGTTTGTACAATGTGTATAAGCAATATATTTGAAAAAGGTATCTGTGACTTACACAGTAGGTACTGTAGTACCGTGACTTTTTTTAAATTTCGTCTAGTGTAGATTGAAACAGTTAGCTGAAATATGAAACAAAAAGGCGAAAATTCGAAAGCGTAATCGTAAAACTATGATTATAAAACAATATGCTTTCGTTCCAATCGTTCCAGAACGTTCTGTTTTGGCAAATAGTCAGGGAAGTCAATTTGTCGAAGATAAAACTGGCCTATTATCGACTAATACAAATATAATCGTTCGCTCGTCCGTGTATTAGTCAGAGTCAGCGCAAATCGCCCTCACGATCCTCTAACTGATTCTAATGCGCCCCCATTTGTCACGGCGCCCTCTCGCCGTTCCACAAATTATTTTGTTACATTAAACTTAATGGGTACACGAAAACGTTAGCCCGAGCAATTAAATATTTCGTTTAATTGGTTTTACGGTCTGTTTTAAGATAAACTGGAAGTAAAATTGTTCCGAGTCATTCGGATTTTTAATTACGTTATTATGTACTTCAATAACGTGACGGTGTCTAATCAGATCAGCTGGTAGACTAAAGCCTAGATAACATAGACAGGAGACCCGCTGTAGCACTGGACCAATAACAAAGATAAACAAATAGGTAATCTAATCAGATTTGGCCAAAATTTCAGATAAGCAGGAGATATATCCAGGTTTACTTAGAGATCTAGAAGTCTCCTTACGGTTATGTACGAAATTATATCACCTACTTGTACATACTAACATACTTTATTTATATTACTGTACTTGTACATGATAACAGGTAACTAAGACATAATCTTAAAAGCGTTTAGAAATTCATTAGCGATGAAAAACACAACATGATGTTATTTATAGAAAGTATAAAGCGGGGCTTATTTAACAAATACGTACTTTTATAATACCTATTACAATATTTATTTTATGATACCTTCTCGTCCTCACATCGCTTGCGTTTGTTTATCGTCTCGTTCTTATGAAATTTAGCGAACAGGGTCAAAATATGTAATAAAATAACTAAACACTGTTTTATTTCTTACTTTGAAATTGACATTTCAAGTGCTCAATCAGTGCATTCCAGTTTAGGTAGAAATAAAAAAACATCTCGTTTAAACATTTTAAACTATTCAGAGAATCAGGCTTCAGGATCGTTTAAAGCAGTGGCAAGGCGAGGTGGAATCACACATGGGCACAGCATTGGCGGGCTCAGAATAACTAGGGCCAGATTGACGAGATACATACATTAGGGACCTAACGAACATCTCAATTTAGCCAGCCACCTGCCTCGCGCGCTTAAAACTGGCCACGTTATTCGGATAAACTCCAGTTTATTCGTTTCGGTTGGACGCCGGGATTAAAGTTGGGAACTGGTTTGCAATACTTTCGAGGTGTTATTTGAACATAGGTGGTATCAAAATTTTCATAAAACGTTTTTACGGGTTTCACCCCAAGCGTTATTCAATCGTTTGATTAAAGCTTTCGTTTCTGTTCTTTCTTGTTATTTTTCAAGATTTTTTCACAGGATTTATTTGATTTGCATTGTGTTTATCACTTTTGCGTAAACGCAGTACCGGTTACGTCACATAAAGAATTATTTAAATTAGAAAGCTATTTATCGCACGGTTCAGAAGAGGCGTGACAAACATTTCCAATAAATTTCCGTTACCACATTAAGCTACTGCACCAACTAGCTTACAAGTACCTGTAAGCAGTAGGACGTTATGCAAATCCTATAGGCAATTACAAAAGAAATGGTTCTAGTCCCGCACGAGGGCTCAGTCGTGCGATGCCTTTTCGGGTTCGCCCTTAAATAAGTCTATTGTCTGTCAGTTCGTTCGTTTATTAATGAAACTTGTATATTTAGGAACGCACTGACTTGTAGAAATTAGAAAAATACTAAAAGGTTCTTTTGTTTTTGTGCCAAGAAACAAATAGTTAAGCATTTCATCTGTAGATCTTTTGGGAGTCCCTCGCGCCTTCAAGCACTGTACAAAGAAATTGATATACCTAAATTAAAAAGATAGACATTGAAAAGTTAAATCAGTGGGTCACATCCAGTCAGTACATCTCTAACTGCATATTTCCGTAATAAAGCTGCTCGCTGACAAATGCAAGCAACTCTTGCGACAGAATCTTTATCGACCGCAATTAGCTTTTCACACGCGTCAACCAAATTGGCTTGTCATGCCAACAGCCGTGTGAAGCGGCCGTCACATTAACGTGGCCTTAGGCTTGCTTCGGCTAATGGGAACCATATGACACCTTGTTTATGTTTGAATTTGTTTATTCGTGAATAGTAATCTTGATGAAGTTTTATTGAAGGGTATAAAATGTAATTTACTTAAATGATTACGGAAACACCAAGTATGAATAGATACTACGTCATACGTATATATTTTGTATATATAATAAATACAATAAAATTGCACAAAAATGCATAATCAAAAATGTAATATTCCTACAGTGTTGTTTATTGCGACGGTACACATAGTTTCGCGTTTATGTTTTTTGTTTGTTTTTGCATAATCTCCTTTACAGGCATATCTTTATATGGATATATCTGAAAATATACGCAACACATTCGTCTTGAAGAAACCGATTAGACGTTACGTATGGGACGCTAACCGCTGCCGACATTACCATAAAACACATCATATTTCACTGATGGGAAAACATAAAAGCAAACGGTTTGTATAATGCTGAATAGTGCACTAATGTTACCTTTGCACTAAGCTGATATCAGCAATGGCCTGGACGATATTAACCAAACTAATATATAAATGACTTGAAAAGGATATTAATGTAAAAATGAAGCAATAAAAACAATACCTAATAACCTATGCTAAGTGGAAGCCTTGAGATATTAGACGCAATATCCCAACCTTCAAATTCTGTAGCAGCTTATAACCGTAACCGAACTGTATTGTTGAAATAAAAGGACAGACTTGTTTTTTCTTTCTTTTTATATGCACCTTAGATATACCTTAAGTATCTCTAAGATAAGTGTATAAAATAGCTTCAACGTTCGGAAATGTGTATACCTACGAAATGTTTCCAGCGAAATTATAAAATAAAATTTACCTGTATTCAACTGAGCCCAGTATAGTGTAGAAACAACATAACAGATAAATGGATGCCACTTAGAATTGATTAGGCAGCGTACGCGAGCGCATTTCCAAACGATCGCCGCGCGGTACTAATTAATTAGCTTAACGATTACGCTCCAGAGATGCACGTGCCCGCGCTCGCAACTCGCTTCAATAAAACTGCTGGATACTTATTAAAAGTCCTGAAGATATTTGTGGAACTGCTCCCATAACCACAAGTACACCACTCTATGCATTTTATACTTATTGCCGACGAGTATGGATAAAAAAAATACTTATTGGAGTACTTACTTGCTTAAATTTTTATTCTATCACCACGTGTATACGTTACTTATATTTTAGATTATTGAAATTACATCACAAACTTTAAAAACACTTGATAGCTGCGAAATGATTACGTACGATTTTTCCTGATAGTAGAAGTTATGTTTTATACTTGATATTTTTAATTATCGTATAAGAACACGGTATGGTTTATCCCGGATATTTTTAATTGTCCTATAATATATACGACAATTATGGGCATGTATTTGTTTAGAAATGGGCATGTATTTGCCTAGACACAGTAACTAATGCCTACTGATCTCTTTAGATTTCGCGACTAGTACAATCATGATAATAGGTATTAGGTAGGTACTTAAAACAAGTTAATTCGATCTGGTTTCGAAGTTTACCCAACAACATTAAATGAACATTACAACTGAATGTAAACATACAATATAAAATTTAAGTATCGTCTTTACAAATGTTGTGATAGTTATATTAAAAATAATATTATAACGTGTAGGTAATTATCGTCAAATTTTACGATTCGTTTTAACACCTGTTAAAATTGCAGAAATAAAAACGTGTGGAAGTTCGGAAGTTATCGGGTAACTAGTGAAGTGGTCAATTAATACTTGTAATTATCGATTTCCTTGACATTTATCGATCAATATTTTAGAACGAGCAATATACTAATATTCATGGATACGGTTTTTATTTATCGTTTACTGTATAATTTTGTGTATTTTGAATACTTTATTAATTGTTTTTTAAGTAGTCAGCGATCGTGCGATTCAGTTGAAGGTAAAACATGTAACAGTATTAAATTTATTACTAGAAGTGTTTTAAAATAAGCTATAATTTAATGTACTTCTACTTAATGATACGTTTTGTTCGTGAACGAAAAAAATATATTTTTCTTAATACTGACATTTATACATATAATACTGGGGAATGCTTTAAATTTTTATTTACCTTATATTCGTTTAGACGAATTTCTAGTTCGTACTCCGAACAATAAAATTTAAACCTATAATGATTTACACAAGTGCATTATTGAAATTTATTACTCGACGATAAACGGTTTTATGAGTCTCTCTACACACTGCTAATATGAACTAAGAACACAATTAGAATCACAATCGATATTGCCTTTTAATAATACACCATAGACTTTATTTTAAAAAGAGCCAATAATACAAATGGTATACAAATGTTTAGTTATTTTTTATATCACCAAGCTTACGAGGTAGGCAGAAAGCATTATGTATTAACTGATATTCGTGGATCTAGGCGATTTTTATATAAATTTCATGTCCCATTACGGCGGGCTATTATCTTACATAACGTTTTTGTGATTTATTTAAATCATTGCGATGAAATAAAGGTTGTGCACAATCAAATCTTTTACAGGTAAACATTACAATTATGCTCATGGTATGTTCGTTATGTACTAACATACTAGTTAATTTTACTACTCATAGTGTCTAATCGTAGTATATACTACATATAGCTATGATAATACAAAATATAAACAAAGATTAAAACATGTCAAAATAAATTCTTATAACGTAGAGCCTACTCTTGATTCTTTTAATCAATGTAACGTAGACGATTCCTACGCGTAAATACAGGTCATTCGATTTATAAATCAACTTCGAAATCGATTTCAACAAGTGGCTATTAATTAAGTTGTAGTTAGATTAGAAATTAGATAGAGTAACGGTTGGGCGGCGATGGTGTCTGATATATGGCTGCGCTCAAGTACAATCGGGAACTGAAGTTTATAGAATTTATACAATAGGTACCTTATATTGCTGCGTTAGCTGTTTGAATTATATCAAGCAGTAGGACCAGTTCGCGAAACATGCTTTTAATTTCATTTCACTTGATAAAAAGGCGTTGATTGATGCATATTTTAATTTTAATAATTTTTCTCTGTGAAGGGAACGAATTTAATGTTAAGTTGCAGAAACGTCCCTCAATGTGGATAATTCTTTCGCTTGAATAGTTAGGTTGTCATTACCTATTATTACAAGGTATAAATACCTTACAAATTAACATCTTGCCGTTGAATGGAAATCTCTAATTTGATATAAATTTAATGTTAGAGTTAAAATTCTTTTCTGTAAATTAAAACATTAACACGTTTCAGCGTGGGCGACTTTGACAATAAATGTTATTATTATGAAATTGGTAACATAGTTTAGGTTTTTTTCTAGGTAACTAGATTTCAGTAAAATTTCATTCTGTAAAACTGAAGTCAATTTTTTTGGGGTTTTCTTAAGAAACATACTTCCACGCATGTACATGGTGAGGCCTATTTCCTATAGGGGGGGAGGGGGTAGGAGAAGATTACGGATGTCATTCATTTTACGATATGAAGGCATTTTAAAAACATCCCTATTTTAATCCTAGTCATCACTCCACTTTCAAACGGTTCTCTTACCTATCACAATATTACGAACTTTTGTTTGTATCTTGGCAGTTTTAAATGAATTCGGTCGTAAATGAGCGATTATTTATTAATAAAATTTTGGAGACGTTCAATGGGGTATTATCGTGTTTTGATGATAAACGATACAAACCGAACGTTTTATATGGAACCACATGAAACGGAAGTAGAATACATTAAAACGCAAACATATTATTTGTTATTGTTAAAATCATACATGAACCGTGCTTCATTAATATGTATCGTGCAACGATTTATCTATTAAAACCAATCAAGGTAATAACGTCGCCTTAACATCACGCACGGAGATTTAATCAAAACTGAGCAGCTTAAGGTCAAGCTTTTACGAAATTCGCAATCACGGGCATTCAAATTACAAATAAATCATCGTAGCCCTCCAAATTGGCTGTCAGCGTTCGACAAATAAAAAAATTGCGGAGTAAACATGAATGAAATATGATATTTCTTTTCATATCTACATATAAATAATTATTAATGTACCGAGCCGATTGAGTCATCAATTTTAATTACGTATTCGTCGGCGTGTCAATACATATAGAACTGTCCAATCTGTCTTGTCCGTCAGTGCGTTGAACACAAGGCCGTTGAAACAATAGTTGGTTATATTCGTGGATCTGTGATGATCGTTCGGTAATGATTGTGTTACTGGTCAAGAAAAGGACAAAGTTCATTTTCTATAAAAGAAGAGACATAGAGGTAGCGTTGATAGAGAAATGACAGCCATTCCCTTAGCAAGTAACAATCCTACATTTTTTATTTAAAGTAAGTATTTTCCATATACAGAAATTAACACTATTTTGAAATTATCAAATATGTACTCTTATTTAGTGCTTTATATAATTTTGATCCCAATTTCAAAATAGTGAATGAAGGTTTTTCCTTCTATTTTTCAGCCAGCATAAGTCAATCGAAAGCGATTTCTAAATCAGCTAGACAGTATAATTTCGTACTTTAAAGTTATATTTAAATCTTACTCGTATTTAAGTAATAATAGAAACAAACAAGCATTACATTTCGTTACATCATTACAGCAATGAAATATTGCAAACATCACAATAATTTCTATCTATTCGTTATAAACCAACACGATCAGTTGGGAACATATTTCATAAAATATATCATGGGTTCCGAATAAAACAATTGTCAGTGAGAATCAATGGAGTCCATTATGGGGTCATGTTATTTCGTGTACGATTTGATGTATGGTTTTGTTGGTGTGATGTGTCTTAACATTTGACATTTTTATTAAGCGATGGAGTGTGATAGCTGACGGTGTTGTGATGTAATGGGTGATACTCATAGCACGCACACCGAGAGTACTTACAATACGAAGTGATCCATCCGGTACATGGTTACATTATTAATTTATTGTTACTAAAACTATATACTCTGATAATAAACTAAGCTAACACTAGGTCGCAACAATAACCAAAAACTAAGTGATCAAATTAAATTTGAAGGATCTTTTTTTAATATCAAAATTAAAGCCTTATGCTTAATGTATATGCGAGTTTCTCTGTCCGAGTATTTTTCTC